>JAMKCH010009068.1:0-28471 GCA_023653785.1 Ophioderma brevispina
CCCGTGCGCTGAAACCCTTATAAGCGACGGTTGAGTATTTCCGCGCACGTACGCAGTGATCCACCGGTGATTACCGCGCACCTCGTGCGCTAAAACAAACAATCCGTTCCTTATAACGACGTGGATTATCTGCGACCGTGCGCGGAAAATCCACCGGATGATTACCTGCGCACTCGTGCCTGAAACCCCCGTTCCCTATAATCGACGGTGGAGTATTTCCGAGCACGGACGCAGGGAATCCCCCGGTGGATTACCTGCGAACCCGTGCGCTGAAACCCTTATAAGCGGCGGTGGAGTATTTCCGCGCACGGACGCAGTGAAAATTCACCGGTGGATTAACCGGCGCACTCGTGCGGACTAAAACATCCGTTCCCTATAAACGACGGTGACGGTGGAGTATTTCCGCGCCGAACTCGGGAAATCCACCGTGGATTACCGACGCCACGTGGCGTGCGCTACAACACCCTTTCCCTAGAAGGCGACGGTGGAGTATTTCCGTGCACGGTCGCAGGGTATCCCGAAACACTATCCTGTACTATGGTAAAGTACAAAGTATTATAAACTCCCCAAATCTCAAAGGGATTGCTTATATTTGTCGACTATTCAGAGCGATAATAGCAGAAGTAATTTAAAAGAGCATTCTATAGCTGTCACACCATTGTTTATTTAACTTGTGTAGGAAGGTTTACGTTGATATTTGTTATTCATTAATCTATACCTTTTTACTTCTCATTTTGTTGTTTGGTTTTTAATGTAATGGGTTTTATTGTTATGAACACACCGTCGAATGGACGGGTGCTGCTGTTATAAAAGTGATGTTCCAATAAATAAATCAATAAATAGCCAGTGATCTTCAGTTGGTACGAGATTGTTTTGTTCCCTACATCATCGCCGTGTCTAATCGAGCGCGTATTAACTGCGCCTTATGTATATGGTTTTATTTTAGTACAAAAAGTCCGCTCTAGGTGCGCTCTAGGTGCGCTCGGGATCGCAGGGTTTCCTGCGACGGACTAAACTAAAAACCTCTTTTCTACTCTTTTGGAATACGCCTCAATACTATGATGCAGTTTATTTCGTTAGACAAGACAAGAATCTATTGTCAAACCATATTTCACGCCCGGGCGCACCTAGAGTGCACCTATAGCACACCAAGAGCGCACCTAGGTCGACTTTTCGTAAAATACCACCATGATCTTAAGAGTGTATAAAGGTTCGTTCATACTTCACTGCATCTGCGTTGCTGCAGTACCTGAATTGCAGTCTCTACCCACGATACTGCATTGCGGCGCTTGAAATGCAATAAAGGTTTAAATCATAGATATTATAGGGAGTCGCGAAGCGCTAGATCGGCCCGTAACCAAATCGAACGAAGCACGACGCACTTGGTTTCGCACCGGCCTCGCCTATACCTCCTGTATTAGCTGGAGGAAAATTTCCTCCAATGATTATTCACGAGCTGAACGCGTAGTGTCACTTGGCGTAATGTCGCGTTGCCTGTTGCACCGTTTTATACGGTGATTCTAACTCTCTTATATACGGGCCGTGAGGTCCCCCAAAACAACCCAAACCCGGAAAAAAATATTCCCTCGTCCAATATTTTTGCTCATGTATGCATGCGAGTGTGTTTTATAACATATCAAAATCCCCAAAAATCCACTTTGGGGGAAAAAATATTATAAGCATTTAAAAAGTGAAGTTTTTGGATTAAATGGGAATTTTCGCTTGCCGATATTCGGGATGCACGCGTGGAAAATGCGCTTGCGTTGGCGAAGAGCGTGTTCATTTATTTTTCCTTAATTGCTTCACGCGCGCATGGCTTTGCGCGAAAGATAATGGGTATTGCAAAAGCGCAACGCGCATTTCCGACAGGGAGGAGCATTGAAAAAAGAGAAGTCCAATCGGAAGACGGAATTTTAACATCCCGCGAGCACCTTTCGATCTTTGGTGCCATGCAAAATCTTTACTCAACCACTGCGGTTGCGTTATCAAGATGCTTACGGTAATCCGCACAGGAACTGCGTTCGTTTCCTTTTCGCGTGTTCTCGGTAAAACACGAATACCCCCAATAGCGCGTATTTGTGGTGACAAAGATTTGGTACAGGGCCGGTAAAGGCAGACCGGGATCTCCTTTTCTATACTGTGGTGGCTTTGAAAATAGATTTGAATACTTTACGAGTGGTAACATTCTGTCAGCTCATGATTGAACAGCATAACAACTAGTATGCCAAATAAACCCATATCGAAGTTTTACCAACCAGAACCCTTTTTGAACAGACAAATTAACATAAATAATATAATATAGTCCCTAAAGCACGTGGATAAACAAATACCGCAAATCGAAAAATGCTAACTTTTAAAACACAGGCTGATTATTATCTATTTTATAAAAAACGCAACTTTGCATAGGTAGCGCCATCGGATTTGGAATTTTATTGCGTTTCCCCTCCTCCTTTTTTCCCAAGTGGTAGCACCGCCGATCCTCGCCCAATCATAACTTTTTTTGCTTTCACACGCGCCGTGCGTATTATTTAAATAAACACTTGCTTGATTTGCCAACGACCGGTAATGTTATCAAATGGTGACTCCGTGGGTGATCGCACACACGCGTGGCACGACCCGAGTCGTGAAACGCCTCGGCCCTGCATGTCACGGCGCGCGCGTATGATTCTCCGTGAATCGTCTGTACGCCTTGCTACGCCTCCCCGTCTTTATCGCCACTGTAGAGTTTTAGATATAGAGGCCGACTGAGAAGTGAGAGTAGGGGACATGAGAGAAACGGGAGGAGAGGATGGAGGGAGAAGAGGAGAGTGAGAGAGAGAAGATATGATGTTGTTCGCGAGCCACCGACCGAATGTGAACAAAAACGTAATGGGCCTATTTTAAGGGGAATTTTGAAAGAGGAGAGAGGAGGAGAGAGAGAGGAGAGAGAGCAAAAAGAGAGAGAGGGTGAAAGGGGGAGCCAGGGATAGATGGTCAAGAGAGAAGAATGGAGATGAGAGAGAAAACGTAATTTGTAGAGGGGAAATGTTGGAGGGATCTCGAGAAGAGATAGGGGAGAGATGGCCATACAGAAAGAGAAAGAGGGAGCAAAAAATAGAAAGAAAACGTACGAAGAACGAGAGGGAGCCAGAGAATAGAAAAGAAAGAACAAAGAGTAGAAGTGAGTAAACAAAACAAACCGGCAAAAAGCGAGAAAAAATACAAGAAAGAAAAGCGAGAGACAGAGTAAAAATGTAACTTGTAAGGTTATTTGGGTGACGGATGAGAAAGAAAACGTACTTTGTTGAAGGGGGAAATTGTTGAGGCCTAAAGAAAGAGTGAGCGAGAGAGAAAGAGTTGATGGAACGAATGAGAGAAAACGAATGCTAGAGGAGATGTTGAGGATACAGTGAAAAGAAAAAAACTGAGAAAGAACCAGAGAGGGTCATAAACTGCAGGTTGACGGTAACTTTAATATGGAGTTTGAGGAGTTGTGATAAAAAAAGTTGTGGCTATAACATGAACTTACGGGTTAGCACATGGGTAGTACTTTTGAGATAAAAAGTTTCAAACAACTAAAAGATATATTGTGGATGAAATAATAATGTTTTAATTTTTTAGATAATGAGAACTACGACTACGGGGTTAAAATGATTCATAAAACACGTCGTCCCTTATTTCCCTTTGGTTATGGTATGACGGAAAATACGGATTATGACACGGGAGTTGTTGTGAAAGAAGATATTAATCAGTGCTGCAGCATGAGGTGAACAAAGGGCCTTAGAGTTCTATTTCTACCAACCAGGGCTGGGATAATACCCTTTGCAATCATAGCTAAAATCAATCATTGGGTTGTATAGTTCACAAAATACGTGATGACAATTAAAGTGATGGCAATTTGCATAAACCAACTTTTCCAAATGGACGCCATTTAAAAGCTAATAGCGCTAACTATAGCGAATTAGTGTTGACATGTATGTTGTCTGGGTAAGATGTCATATCCAATTGTAAGAATTGTCGGAGGCATTAACATTACCTAAAATCTGCAGTTTTTTTTTTTCTCTCTCTCTCTCTTCTTAATCTAGTCCTTCGGCCTTTATTTTAAGATCTCCCATTCAGATAAATACACATTGGTAAGCCTCCTATGGTTATTTACTGTACTATTATAATATTTACTGTAGGCCTATGACTATCTCGTGCTCTATAACTTAAACCTCATGTTATAGGTAAAATCCTGAGCTGAGAATTACCAAGTTTAACTGACATTTTGGTATTTTTGATATATGACGTTTAAGTTCACAAAAATGTACATATACAAAAGCATTTTTTACCAGAAGTGGAGCTAAATAATAAACCAATTCACATTTTTAAAACCTATGCCAAATTACATAGGGCCTATCATTTATCCACAGGTTATGAACATATTGATTGACAGGGGTACGTTTTGAAGCATCTTACAAATCGGTACATCTGAGTGTGGGGTCTCTGCACCTAAGCAAATGCAACATCAACCCGCGGTATCGGGTCTTTGTTCCTATTGGATAAAACTGGATAATTGGGATTTTAGGAGACGTTTTCTTTCCATATATCTAGAACTGAAAAATACTCCGGAAATAGGGTTTGCTATTCCGAATCTTAAGTGTTCAATATCGAATTTTAAAAAGGGTTCGCTATTTCCAAAGCTCAAATAAGTTTTCGTTATTCCTAATCATTGGAAAAAGGTTCTGGTTTTGTATATTCCGAAATCAATAATCCGTTTTTGCTATAGGAATTTGATACGTGAATGATATTCAGTACTTAATCATGTTTGGCCATGGTAACAACTTCCATACAGAGTTGTATACGCCTATGCTTGACGGTAACTTTCAATCGTTCTTTTCAATGTACGGTAAAAAATTATATAATTAACATCCTCTTTTATTTGCTAAATATTAAAATGATTTTTTACTCTATGAAAGCACTAAAAATAATTAGCCGAATTTTCAGATTAAAAGAGCAATAGTTCTGATTGAATCTTATAATAGAGAAAATTACTATTTAACATCTTTTAAAATATTTACCCTTCGAAGAACCGGTACATTGCAATTAAATTTACGTTCTACTTTCATTTTTAACAACCTGGGCTCGACCACAAACACGCTCAAATAGTGCAAAGTACGGTTTTTTGGTGGTAAGCAAAGTCCATGCGACGTTTGGAGCCTTTCTGATTGGTTGAACAGCTGGAGTAGGTCACTATCAACTCGACGGGTAATTCCCGAACCAGGCCAAATTAAAATGTTGTCGTCTTTACCGTACACGGATAAACAATTCAAGCGCTTTCAAATAACAACGTCAGTTTTATTCTTGTTTTCTTCCTTTTTCTGTTTTTGTTTTGTGTTATTCTTTGTTTTCGTTTACTTAATTAAGATCGAAATCAAACGATATAAAAAATAATTTTTAAATATTGTTTATGAGGTTGTTTAAGTAAACTAACTCACACATGACACATAGAGTATTGAAGAACATAACATAGAGGAGATTATAGTAGGAAAAGGATGAGGAATTGATTTATCCATTCTTTTTTTTAATTTTATTTTTTTTCCTGTGACTTTGCAACACAATTGTCGCAGAGACCCGCCAGCGGAGCGGTGGATTATTATGAGTTTGATTGAAGGTAAAAGACGAACACCACATATTATATCCTCTGGTCGATTCCCGCTTCCGTGCGCGGAAATACCCCACCGTCGCTTATAGGGAAAAACGTTCAATTTTCTTTCTCGCTAGGTTATAGTTTCAACCCAATTCTGAATATATTCAAAACAAATATAGTAAGGGACCCTCTGATGCCAGAACCCCTTCGTGGGCGAAATACTCCACACCTCGCTTTATAAGGAACGGGTGTTTTAGCGCACGAGTGGCGCCGGTATCCTCCGGTGGATTCCCTGCGTCCGTGCTCGGAAATACTCCACCGTCACCGTCGCTTATAGGGACCGGGGGTTTCAGCGGCACGAGTGCGCAGGTACTCCTCCGGTGGAGTTCCGCGCACGGACGCAGAAATACTCCACCGTCCGGCTTATAAGGAACGGGTTTTAGCGCACGAGTGCGCCGGTAATCCCTCTGTGGATGCCCTGCGTCCGTGCTCGGAAATACTCCACCGTCGCTTATATGGACCGGGTTTCATCGCACGAGTGCGCAGGTAATACCTCCGGTGATTTTCCGCGCACGGACGCAGAAACTCCACCGTCGCTTATAGGAACGGATGTTTTAGCGCACGAGTGCGCGGGTAATCCTCCGGTGGATCCTCCCTGCGTCCGTGCGCTGAAATACTCCACCGTTCTTATAGGGAACGGGGGTTTCAAGCGGCACGAGTGCGCAGGTAATCTTCCGGTGGATTTTCCGCGCACGGACGCAGAAATCCTCCACCGGTTCGCTTATTAGGAACGGGTGTTTTAGCGCACGAGTGCGCCGGTAATCCTGCGGTGTAAACCACTTCCCTGCGTCCGTGTCGCTGACATACTCCAGCCGTCGTTATAGGGAACGGGGGTTTCAGCGCACGAGTGCGCAGGTAATCCTCCGGTGGATTTTCCGCGCACGAGGAACGCAGAAATACTCCACCGTCGCTTAAGGGAACGGGGGTTTCGGCGCACGGTGATGGATTCTCTTATATATATGTTTATATTTTCAATTTATTTATACACCATCGGTGCGCTGATACTCCGACTGTGGCTTTTCTGCGACCCACCGTGCGCAGTTATTCCACTAGTGGTACGGTTTGCGTAGGGGGTCGCAGAAGATCCACTGGTGGTACCTAACATACATTAAAAATTCGATAAATTTGCATCAACCGCACCAACCGCAAAACGTAACAACTTCGCTACGTTTTGCGTTGAGATGTTGAAAAAAGGGCAACTCAACGCAAAACGTTAACAATCCATATACAAGTCTGTTTATATAGGCGAAATCTGAAAAAATACACCTTTTCTAGAAACGCTTGGAAGGTTAGAGCATACGCCTGATATTTGTACCACGTTTCCTATTACAAATTATATATTTCGTTCTGTTTAGTGATTACTTATTAAAAAATCGTTAAGATTTGCCATTACCGCAAAACGTAGCAACATCCCTGTGCAACATAGGTAAACAAAACCTAGAAATTTCGACTTTTCTAGAAACACTTCAAATGATAGGGGAGGTGTGCATGGTAACTTGCAACCATGTTTTGGGGGAAAATTTATCGGTATTTTTTCATGTTAGATAGCCTGCATCGAAAAAATTCGATAACATTTGCATCACCGCAAAACAAAACAACTTTGCTACGTTTGCGTTGAAGTTGAAAAATGGGCACTCAACGCAAACGTATCAATCCATATACAGCGTTTATTTAGGCGAAATCTGAAAAAAATACCCTTGTCTAGAAACGCTTGGCAATAGGTTATAGCATGGCAGCCATGATAGTTTTGTACCCCACGTTTCTATTAACATTTTAATAGTTCGTTCTGTTTGTGATACTTATTAAAAAATCGTTAAGATTTGCATTAACGCAAAACGTAGCTATCAATGCACCATAGGTAAAAAACCAGACAACAAATCGCACTTTCCTAGAAACACATGAATTGAGAGGGGAGGTGTTGCATGATAATTTTGTCACCCTGTGTTGGGGGGAAAATTTCTGGTATTTTTCATTTTAGATTAGCCTGCAATCGAAAAATTCGATAAAATTTGCATCAACCGCAAAAGGAACAACTTTGCTACGTTTGCGTTGATATGTGGAAAAAGGGGCAACTCCACGCAAAAACGCTTCAATCCATATACAGCGTTTATATAGGCGAAACTCTGAAAAATACCGTGTCTATAAACGCATTGGATGGTTAGAGTCATGCACCAGGAAGTTTGTTACACTTTCTATAAAATTTTTTATATTTCGTCTGTTTTTAGTGTACTTATTAAACCTCGTTAAGATTTTGCATTAACGCAAAACTTAGCAATCCATATTCCAACATAGGTAAAAAACCTAGACAATTCGACTTTTCTATAAACACTTGACAATGATAGGGGAGTGTGTCATGATAATTGCACCCTGTTTTTGCGAAAATTATAGGTATTTTTAATTTTAGATACCTTGGGGCCCAAATCGAAAATCGATAAAATTTGCATACCCGCAAAACGTAACAACTTGCTACGTTTTGCGTTGAGATGTGAAAAAGGGGCAACTCAACGCAAACGTATCAATCCACATACAGCGTTTATAGGCGAAATCTTAAAAAATAACACTTTTCTAGAAACGCCTGGAATGGTTAGAGCCATCAGCCATGATATTTTGTACCACTTTTCTATTAAAAATTTATATTTTCGTTCGTTATATGATTACTTATTAAAAAATCGTTAAGATTTGGCATTTAACGCAAAACGTAGTCAATCCATGTGCAACATAGTAAAAAAACCTAGAAAATTCGACTTTTCTAGAAACACTTCAAATTGATAAGTGGGAGGTGTTTCATGTAACTTGCACCATGTTTTGGGGGAAAATTTATAGGTATTTTTCATTTTAGATAGCTGCATCGAAAATTCGATCAAATTTGCATCACCGCACAACGAGTAACACTTTGCTACGTTTTTTTGCGTTGAGATTTGGAAAAAGGGGTCAACTCAACGCAAAACGTATCAATCCATATACAGCGTTTATATAGGCGAAAATCTGAAAAAATACACTTGTCTAGAAAACTGCTGGAACTGGTATCGAGCAGGCAGCCATGTTAGTTTGTACCACGTTTCTATTAACATTTTATATATTTCGTTCTGTTTAGTGAATTACGTATTAAAAAATCGTTAGATTTGCATTAACGCAAAACGTAGCAATCCATGCACCATAGGTAAAAAACCTATAAAATTCGACTTTTCTAGAAACACATGAAAATGAGAGGGAGGTGTGCATGCTAATTTGCACATGTTTTGGGGGAAAATTATAGTCTTTTTCATTTTAGATAGGCCTGCTCGAAAAATCGATAAATTTGATCACCCACCGCAAAACGCGTACACACTTGTGCTACGTTGTGGTGGGTGCGTTGCGATTGGAAAACGGGGCAACTCAACGCAAAACGTAACCATCCATATACAGCGTTTATATGGCCGAAAATCTGAAAAAATACACTTGTCTAGAAAACGCTTGGAATGGTAAGAACAGGTAGCCATGATAGTTTGTACCAGGTTTCTATTAAAATTGTATATATTTCCGTTCCGTTTAGTGATTACTTATTAAAACTCGTTAAGATTTGCATAACGCAAAACGTAGCAACCCATATGCAACATAGGTAAAAACCTAGAAAATTCGACGTTTCTAGAAACACCACTGGAAAATGATAGGGGAGGTGTGCATGATATTTTTCACCATGTTTTTGGCGAAAATTTAAGGTATTTTCATTTTAGATAGCCTGCATCGAAAAATCGATAAATTTGGCATCAACCCACACCCCGCAAACGTAACAACTTTGCTACTTTTTGCGTTGAGATTGGAACAAGGGGTAACTCGACGCAAAACGTATCAGTCCATATACAGCGTTTATTATAGCGAAAATCTGAAAATACACTTTCTAGAACACGCTTGGAATGGTAAAGCGGTAGCCATGATAGATTGTACGACGTTTCTATTAAATTTTAAATTTTCCTGTTATTTATTACTCATAGTGACAAATCCGTTACGGAGTTGCCATCGATGCACCCTTAACAATCCATACCAACATAGGCAAAAAAACCTAGAAAATTCGACGTTTCTAGAAACACTTGAATAAATATTTATAGGGGAGGTTTGCATGATAATTTTCAACCATGTTTTTACAAATATTTTATAGAAAAAATTAAAAAAGTTAAAAAACTTGTTTAAAAAAAATCCCTAAAATTTTGCATCACCTTCACCCAACCTCACCGCAAAACGTAACAACTTTGCTACGTTTTTGTGTTGAGAGTGGAAAATGGGCAAGCTCAACGGCAACGTAACAATCCCTTATCCAGCTTTCTCTAAGTGAAAATCCTTAAAAACAATACTTTTCTAGAAACGCCTTGGAATGGTTAACCAGGCCCAAGCCTGATAGTTTGTACCATGTGTCTATAAATTTGATTTCTCTTTAGCGATACTCATCAAATCGTTAAAATTTTCAATAACGAAAACTTAACAATCCAGCCCTAAGCAAAAAACTCTAAAATTCGAAAAATAAAACTTTTCTAGAAACGCTTGGAATGGTTAGAGCAGTAGCCATGTATTGTACCATGTTCGTTAAAATATTTTTCTGTTTAGTGATTCTCATTAAAAATCGTTAAGATTGGGCATTAACGCAAAACGTAGGGCAATCCATATGCCACATCGACAAAAAAACCTAGAAACTTCGACTTTTCTAGAAATGGCCGATTGGTCCCATGAAATGCTCACAAACCATTATACACCAAGGAGCCGAAAACAACGGGAACCAACCAGACACCATCTGGGAATCAAAGGCCACTTTGGTTTAAAAATCATATTTTTAACATATGGCCAGAAATGCTGATTTGGATTCCAGGCAAAGCTCACAACCATTGTTACAACACAACGGAAGCCAAAAACAACCGGGACCATCAGAACCATCTTCGAACCATCTAAAGTGTCCACTTTTGTTCAAATATAATATTTGACCATCCTGAACCAAAATAGCTTGAATATGGATCCAGGCAAAATGCTCATCAACCATTGAAAACACAAATGACTGAAAACAACGGGAACCATTAATAAACCATTTGGTAAATATCCAAAGTCCCACTTCTGCTGAAAACTTAATATTTTGACCATTTAGAACCAAATAGTAAATCGGGATCAAGGCAATGGTCATCAAATAATTGAAACACACGAGTCCGAAACACGCGGCCCCATACAGAAACTACCCGGCAACCATCCAAAGTGCTCATTTTTGTTAAAAATCATTATTTGACCGATTTGAACCAAATAGCCGATTGTGGTTCCAGACACTGCTCACACCCTTTATACACGAAGAAGCCGCAGCATCCGGGAACCATCCATAATCCCCTGGAACACAACCAAGTGTCCACTTTTGTTTTAAAACTTTATTTTGACGCACCTTGAACCAAAAATAGTTGATTTTTGGTCTTACAGAAAAGTGTTACGTTTTGCGTTGAGTTGCCCCGTTTTGAGAAGTTTAACGCAAAACGTAACAACATTGCTACACTTTGCGTTGTTCTAACTTTGCTGTGCTACATCTGTTTCTTCCCGTAAATTAGTGTTTTGGGGATTCTTGTGTGTAGAACTCAATTTGTTATATTAGAGAGTCTCAGTTGTTACAATTGCAGTGGTCAATAATGTCCCAAATGCTTGTGTGTATATACGAGTGTGTATAAGGCTCTTTTTTAACATATACCAAAAGTGTTAACCAAGGAGGTGAAAATCAAAGAGCATTGTAGCAACTTATACTGTTTTTCAACTTATACAATCATATTTTATGAAATAAATGGTTAAGTGGATGCTTAAAGGCACTTTCAGTGAGTTTTCAAAAATCACAAAATCATCAAAAATCAGATTTTTAGCATGTCTGTAAGCAAGTACATGTACCCTACATATCCTCACATGATAGGACCAGAAGCACACGGATAAGGACAAAATCTGATTATTGTCATTGCTGTCCGTACGAACACTTCAACACGTAACTCTTTGGGGAGTCATAATCTTTGAACCCGCCGTTTTTCCCTTTTCTGTCAATTCTTCAGTTGGAAAAGTGATTATGAGAATTCTACAGACATATCCTTTACTTTAAGCTATTCCTGCAATTCAAATATTGTGACTCTTTCGGATGAATCACTGATATGTCTTATCTTGCTCTGATTATGTGCTACAGGTATGACATGTAAACCAAACCTCTGCTTTTCTATTAAACACCTTTAATGACAAGACAACATTCAAGCTCATATTGCTTTGCATATTGTGACCCAAGTAACTAGCGAGAAATATCAACCATCAATGCTGTTTATGCCAAATTTATTTCACCTATGGTCAGTAGATTGTTTTGGAGCCCAAACGATGCAGCAAAATCCTCATATTTACTTGTTTTGACATCAACAATTTGTCTAAACAATTAACAGAGCTCAATCCTTGTTTACTTCAGTCATGGCATACATCACTGAGATAATTACTTAGCACCAAAACAATTCCGAAAAACCCCTCTAAGTGAAATATTTTCAGATTGATCCTTCGTGTGTTGCGGACGTTACTCATGTCACGATGGCCATTTGTTGATTGTGTTTCCAAGCATTGATAATTGTTAAATTTCGAATTGTCAAGAGTTGGTCAGAAATGACATGGGCACTAATATTTACAAAAGTTATATTACAATATTTGCTAGTAAAGGTCCTAATTTAAATTTCCATATGTAGCCTATGTATTTAGCATTTTTTCCGCTTTTCAAAAGTTAAAATGCAATAAGTTTACTCTTCAAAATTTAAAACGTGTGTAAATTAGCTGGCATGCCAAAACTATACAATAACACTGAAATCCACCTTTCACATCCCAATTTACTAGATATTCCCAATACTGTTTTGTTGCGGACGTTGCATTTTGTTGCCTTTCACTTCTGATTGTGATAGTTCTGAGACAGTTCAAAACATTTCAAATCTGACCTGAAAAGAAATATTGGTACTTTTACAGGACTCAAATCAAAGTTAAATATCAGATTTGGGGTAATTGCCACACAGACACTCATATTTCAATGTCATTCACAACCTTTGCGCTATTTTTTAAGAATCTTTTAAAGAAATCAAAGTCTTCTAATTTTTTTTCCAATAAACTGTAATGCTGACATGGTTTTAACCCTCAAAATTAAAGTCAGAGATTTGTGGATCAATTATAAGTTATTTTTCCACGACCTTTCTTAACAATTGGCGACATAACAATTACAGCTTAGTTAATGTCCGCAACATGCATGATCTGTACATACACCTGGCACAAAAAGTATCTCGGCATGTTTTTCGATCAGTATTGTGTCAAAGTCAGACCATTTTGAAAGTTTTCGAAATATATATTTTGTTGCCTAGGTCTTGCTCTTTCATTTAACACCTCGCTTGTAAAAAAGCGTACAAAAATGGCTGAGATAGAGCGCCCGAAAGTCCCAGTACACTGCAATGCCCATTGAAAAATCCAAAAACGGCAACTTTTGGTTTTGGGGTTTTGCGTCTTTCGGGCATTCTATCTCGGCCATTTCTGCACGCTTTTTTACAAGCGAGGTGTTAAATGAAAGAGCAAGACCTAGGCAACAAAATGTATATTTCGAAAACTTTCAAAATGGTCTGACTTTGACACAATAGTGATCGAAAAACATGCCGAGATACTTTTTGTGCCAGGTGTATGTTCATTTTATTTATTATTATTGTTATTTTGATTTCTTTTTATTTTGCCTTTTTTTTTCTTAGCTTTTTAATTTGACAAAAAATTTTAAAGAAGTTTAGACAAATTTCGGTCAGTCTAAAATTCTAAAGTACGGATACGAGGCATGATCCACTTCAAGTACTAATTTTACCCCCTTATTTTTACAAAGTTCCCCACATTTCTCAGAGGTTGGACCCAAAAATTCTGATTCAACACTTTTAAAACTAGAAAATCATCTTCAAACCTTCTTCCCCAAACTTCTAGAATAGGATTCTGATTTATAACCCTGCTATTATGAATATAGGACCAAAATAAGAAAGACAGACATTGTTCCTATTTTTTTTTTGACAAATAACAATTGCTCATGTACTACATATAGGCTTTTATATATCCCACCTGCGTGAATGTGCCAGAAGGTAATTGAACGAAATAAAAAGTGGCGTTTTTCGGTGTGTCCTTGGTGTAAGATATTCATGAGTTAGACTAGAGTAAAGACTCTTTTACGGAATAATTTAAGCTGTACAATCCTTGTAATCCTTTGATCCTTTTATAGAAGATTTCATGCTAGGCTAATTCCGTGCAGTCTTACATGAAGGATGAACCCGTTTTTCCTAGAGACGATAAGCTTCTTGCAGCAGCGATTTAGGTGAAAGAGGAATGGAAGATTGCATACATTCTTAAAGGTTGACACATGCTTTTCATTCAGAGGATTGTGTAGACTATTAAAAATTATGTTGTGTCAGGAGGGAAATGGCTGACAAATTAATAACATTTTACCAATTATATATTTGTGTCAAAAGTACACAATGTGTATTTTGCTCAACAAATTGGTAACATTTCATTATTTGTGTCAAAATATCATAATTGTGTGCATTTTTTACACAAATCTGTGCAACATTTTACCAATTTACCGGTCACGTTCCTTCCCTCCTGACACAACAGCGTAATAATTATTTTTTTAAGAGTGTACAGACGAGCTTATACAGCAATTGTGCATTGTTATGGTCCTCTTCCTGCTGACTATTTTGTGGCTCGCCAGCTATAGCTGTAGATGACGTGACATGTGACGTCAACGCCGGGCAACGAACAAAGCACTGCCCGGCGGTATGCGTGAGCACATGCAGGGCTTGTGCTTTTAAAATTCGCGCTCAATCAGGTGTTATAAGGCTATTGAATGCTGTAACTGTATGGGCATATTCTTCACACAGCAGACCAGGTGCTAACTTGTGTTTGTAAACATTGATGTCACCTCATCTATAGGATCACTTGGATTTCTGTTGTCACTAAAGGTAAACCTCCACTTCCCTGACCATAACGCAGTGGTCGATTGTCATGAAACTTGGTATTTGGGTATAGTGGTGCAAATGTATAAAACACCAAAATGTGCATATTAAGTACCTTATTTGCATACTTGTTTTGAATTATTAATAACAAGTATTGCGGCCCACATATCCTCCGAATATAGCGAGCGTGCAAGCCGAGATGTTAGTTTTTGTGTCGCCTGCCTTAAGACACATAGGGATCACTTTGTCCACTCTTGTTGATATTTGTTGTTGATGTCTGTTGTTGTGAAAAGGGGGTTAACATTTGCCTGTAATATCCACATAATTTGATTGATTTAAACCAAACTTGAATCACAGATGCAACATGGGATCCCTCATTTGCTGATTAGGTCAGAGGTCACATACCAAGGTCAAAGGTCATGTGAGGTCAAGTTGTAAGATTGGCTGAAAATGTAAACTTGACCTCAATTGAAAGTTGAAGTTCAATTAGGCCTAATTGGTTCAATTGGAACCAAACTTGAGTCATAGGTGCAACATTGGATCCCTCTTTTGTTGATGCGGTCAAAGGTCACATGCCAAGGTCAAAGGTCATATGAGGCTTATAATTACAAACCGCGAAGGCAGGCGACACATGCGGTCCGAGGACCGATGTATTTTTTATGTTAATTCACTGTGTAGATCATGGAAATTATTTCGTAGATACATGACTGCATGCTGAATGAGTGTACTATAATTAACGATAAGTAAAGCAATTAAAGTCTAAAATACTCGCGTAAGTTGTTATATTTTTAAATATAACAACTTACGCTAGTATTTTAAAATGTGTGGACCTTATCGCTGTCTCGTAAGCATTCTTGTATATCCGTTCTTATATTCCTTGTCCTGATCGTAACCATTGCCCTGCCCGCCGTCATAGCCGTGGCCATCGCCGTCGCTATTACTGCCACCGGAGTCGGCTTTCTGGCTGTCGTTATCATCGTGTTGCTCCACAACATCGCCGTGGCTTTCACCATTGCCTTGGCCATTCCCGATACCATTACTGCTGTCGATGTCGGATCTCTGCTTGACATTGCCGCCCTTGCTTTGCCCGCGACCTGTAAAATCAACGTTTTAAGAATATTTTGATTGCATTTTCATAAATTTCTTCTTTAAATTTTCAATAAAGAAGACGATACTGACTATACTGGTTGTGTACTTCGCTTGCTTGCAGTGGATTGCTCTTGGAATCTGATCTAATTATACCAATAGTATAGACCTACTTAATTGACCTGATATTTTCACATATTATTTCGTTACTTTTTTCAGATACTTTCGATTCCAGGAGTTTGAATTTTTTGGCTTCCAACTGTTTGGAACGATCTTTTCAAATGGGTTTTTTCTTTTTGGGCCGGCATGTCCTGTTTATCTCACGTTTTTGTCTTTACCATTGGTTTTAATTTCTTCTCTGAGATGGCGTACTATTTTTTATCAGTTAGCTATATGTGCTGTTATGCAAATAGTTGACTGTGGCTTGTCGCTTTTTTGTGTGTGCATTTATTGTCGATTTAAACTTTGCCATTAGAAGCAAGGGGGTGAAACGCATTCAAAACCAGTCTGCCGTGCTGGGCGCTGACTTTTTGGAATATTTGCACGAATAATTATCAGTTTTGGGTGCTTGTATACACACATTGTCACAGTCGATAAAACAATCCCCAAAATATCATTTTTGTTGTATGTTGGGTTGCTATTGGGTGGTTTAAATTTTTTTTGTCCTCCCATGGGCCACACCACGAATTAAATGACACATCAGTCTTCTTGATTTAAATAAACCGCATCAATGAATACATCATTCACCTAACGCGCATTGCATTCTAAGAAAAAAGAGTATCTGAGCACAATTATCCAGGGTTACACTTTTAATTAATTACCACCTGGCCACCTCTTAACACATACATATATTGTATTCACTACCGATTAGTGTATCATATGCAAAGCGGCACCCACATTATGTTGAAGAAGCGGAGGCAGCAATTGCTTATATTGTTGGTACTCTAGGTTTCTTGTGGTCGGCAAAACATTGCGAGGCGAGACGGTTGTGGACATTTCTAAAGATTACGTACGTTTGCCTCTCTATCAGATAGAAACTCTTGATTCGAAGGCAAGTCTAACTCTACTGGTAAAAAAAGGGTCTGTCGCCCGCCCTTTTCCCGTATTTGGGTCATTTCTTCCTGTCACGTGTTCAGACCACCGCGTTTCGCTGTGTGATGACCATGCTGATGCTGTGTATCGCATGGAATGCATAAACAAATACAGTTTACTGGTCATTGAAATTAACAAAGATATTCTGCGTGGACGATATTTTTATTAGTTTACATCCCTATATTTGCAGATTCCAGATATGGAATATACACACACTTTCATAGTAAGGTGTGCCGTACTGCTTCGTTATGCCCAACGCCTTGCACTTGTGTATTTATATTACTTTTAGTTCTCATTGGGAAAAAAGAATATCGTACTTTTAATTTAAAAACATCGACATGCTTATTGCATATGGCATGTTAAACGTGGCGAAAATTTCTTTTTGACATTGGGGGGGATGAGGTTTGATGAAAATTTATGCAAAGAAAATGGTTTGCTGAAGATGTCTATTCCTAGCACTGTGCGCACGAAGCGCGCTAAAATGGCCATTTTAGAAGCTAAACTCCCTTAAATGTATTGTAATTAGAACACAATGCGAGCGTAGCGCGCCCAAAAAATTTACAATTTTAACTATTATGGTTAAATATGAGTTTATTTTGTCAAAAACCATGAACGGCCAATCAACATGGGGGGGGGGGGATGAGCGTATTGACCATCCCCCTCACATGCAAATATTTGGGGGGGTATATACCCCATCCCCCCGGAAGTTTCGCCTATGATGTTAACTCGCAGCCATTTACATTTTTTATTGGGAATTTGGGAAACATAAGATGAAACATCCGAAAGCTATAATTACCGTTCTCACGTAAAAAAAGATAGGTGGTGGTCACAACGGCAAATTGGCTCATTTCTCTGAAAATCGCTTTCCTGTGACGTTTGACGTACAGGAATATTGTTGTAATATGTGACTTTGATTAAGACTTGTTTAAAGACGACGTAGTTGCGGGGAATCGTGCTATATCAGTATTCCCGCCTTCCATTTCTAGTTTGGTGAAACAATAAAACTAGATCGGTAGACAGCTCTTAACACAGTCGAGGTAGTTGACTTTACCCTAAATTACCTTTGATCTCATATATTTTAGCATTTGAGAATGTCCCTAAGGATATTTCAGTCAAATTTCCGCTCAATCGGAACATTTTGAACATTTGACCGTTTGACCCTCTTAATGACATTTTGACCTCTTAAGACCTTTGACCACCTCGAAAATTTTCACATGTTTAGAATGTCATCAAGGCTCATTTCAGTCAAATATCAGGCCAATGGGAGCATTTTGAAATGTGACCTTTGCCTTTTAATGACCTTTGACCTCAAAAATATTGTCAACATGTTTAGAATGGTTCATCATGATCATTTCAAGTCAAAATATAAGCTCAATGGGAGCATTTTGAAAATTTGACCTTGGACCTCTTAAGACCTTTGACCTCGAACCATTTTCACATATTTAAAATGTCATAAGGATATTTAGTAAATTATCAAGTAAGTCTGTTATATTTTATACACAGTAAAACGGCGTTTGATTTTAGTGACCCCAGATGACCCTTGATCAAAATTTCATTAAACATTTTTGTCGGGGATTGTTAAACTCTACCACACTGGCATGAGTCATGTGATCACACTATGTAATCTGTAGAAGGAGATGATTTGAAGGTAAGTAATTGATGTATTTTGCTATGACCCCTGAATCATGCGTCATATGACAAAAGTCATAATTGACGTTTTTGTAGTGTTGATCAATCCCTACAGATGACCAGTATTACTTTTGAGATTTGAGCTAATTCTATATTTTTGAATGTGGTAACCATTGTGATGCCTGTGTACCCCTTACTGTGACCTTTGACACCAATCCGGTCATGTCAAAAGTTTGTGTGTATGTACTTGTCCTGGTCACCAGTTTTGGTCAATAGGAAGTGACATGTCAGAGATATTAGCATGATGACAGAACAGAAGAAAGAAACCGTACAGAAGAAAAAACACAGTCGAGTTCCGCGACTGTGTAAAAAACCTAAAAAATCATGCCTTTGTGGGAGGGGTATTGTGTTTGCGTGTAATTCTTATAAACACGTACTAAAAATGCGGGCAGAATACACTGTTTAAAAACTACACCCACACCCTTACCCAAAAAACGGGGATTTGACTGGCAGCTTGGGACTACAACGTGCAGGACGTAAAATACACTGGAGCCGTTAAATAAGAAACCATTGCAGGGAACGTAAAATAACGGCCTAAAATATCAGCTTCAACGTATTGTTGGTTTGACTTGTTTAAACATATTAAGAATTAAAACGTTAGTACAATCCTGTGACCAAATTTTCACGTTGTAGCTATGGCATCATACAAACGTTGTACAAACCCAGCTTGTCAACATTTAAAATGTTCCGAATGTGTAAAAAGCACACCGTGCGGTTTTGTTGTTAAAAGGATTCAAAAAGTATAGTTCACTCGTCTATGGCTTAATAGTTCCTACATGGGTCAAAAGTGGCTTTGAATTCATTTATATGTTGTGCAAATTGTTTCCCTAGCTTAAAGAAATGAAATAAGTGAAATAGTTTGTCTTATCTGTTTTTATGCTTAGTTTTCACTATCCAACAAAATAGGTCACAGGTCAATAGAAATCCAATAACTGCCAATAGCTGTTTTGACTTTTTATTCGCCATTTTGGTTAATGATCAACACTAAAGAGAGTGGAAACTATTCCTATATTTCATTCTATGAGCAAACCAAAACAATATGAAAAAGTTGAGCACCTTTTAATTTTTGACCGCCTGTACAACGTAAAACCACAATTGACTCTTTTTACTATTGCAGTTTTTTATACACACATAATTCCTAAACACAGTTTTAAAATATTTCTAAAAAGTCACAGGTAGTATAACTATAACATTTGGAATCCTTGTAACAGACAACATCATGGAGTGCTTTTCACACAATCGGAACATTTTTAACAATGTTACCCCTGTGTTAACCTTGAAATCCAAGCTGGGGGCCATGAAAGTGGTGTGACAGTGCTCCAATCAATTTGTGATTATCAATGTATAAGTACTTGGGTACCAAGTCACGATTTTATTGAGATTTGCACACTCACATAAGACTGTGCACAGTCGCCCACTATGTTTATTCATGACACTTGGAGCCATGGAAAAAATGCCGGTGTAAGAAACTTTGTGAGTCCCCATGAAGAGAGCTATATGACACATCAACTGACTAATAAACTTTGACCTTGTTGATCACATGTTACTGTATATTGGCGAGAAATTGGTGATGCCTTCCATTTACACACTGGTAGGACACTACAACACTAGGACTCGCCAGTTCATGACACCGGCAACTTCATGCGTCATTATATATAGACCAAATTGGACAAGATTGGACTTTGAGTTATTGTAGTCAATAGAGGATATCTTGGGATTGGATTTGACAATGAAAGAAATAAAAACTACAACCCGCCGAATCACTAATAATGTTAAAAAATTATGGGGTTTTAATTTTTAAGGAGTTATTCTGAAATTGATCAAAAATACATTTCCTGATTGGACGTTTGTTTTAGCCCTGCTAAAATTTCAAAAAAATATTAAGAAGGGGCAAAGAAATTAAAGTTTCAGACATCTTTACGTTTCAATTCGGTTGCCTCCTGTTATACTTTGCTTTAAAATTAATAGATGTTCACAAATGACTTGATCTGCAACATGTCACCAGGACATGAAGAACGCATTTGTTAGAAACTGTAGAAACGTGTTCGGCCAACGCAATGAGGGGAGACCGGGAAAGGGAAATTTAACAGTGGTTAAATGTAAGTTTGACGGTGGTTCCCACGCCAGATCTAGAATGGATCCTAGCCTTCATAGTAACTAATATTGTGAAAAATCCTTCCCATCCATCTCTCAAAACTGATTTGACGGGTTAATAAAATGGTTGTCAATTTGATTTTTTTTTTGAGTTTAAACGACTATTGTCGTAAGTGCTCGCCTTCAAATATTCAGAAGGAAAGACTTGATTATAGTCTGGAGGGTTCAAGAAACGTAGCCGAGTTAATGTTTGTATATGGTCGTGAAATATCCAAAAAAATGATGACGTGACGACAGACAGACCATGCGCCGCACAATAGTGCATATAAATCATGTGATACAATACAGGCAGTGCTTATTTGGTAACATACAAACAAGGGGTTTATGCCTAAATGTTCCTAAATTGGCTCACTGCTCATCATTCAGCGCAATATTGTATGAATTGCAGTGTTTCTAAATACCAAAAAGGCATTTAAGCATGATCTTAAAGACACTGGCACTTTCAAAAAGAAGTGCGCCCAAGATTTTTCAAAATTTATATTTTTATATAAATAGCCCCGCACTGAAGTGAGTCAACACCACATCAACGCCCTTATGGGTAACAGACGATTTTATTAATAAAATGACTCCGGCGAATTTCACTCAGCAGACGACGGAAGTGACGTTTTTCACAAGAAAAACACACACCAGAATTTATTCATACGGCATGCCACCCCTGCTTGACCGGTCGGGACATGTTGGTTTTAACGTCATGAGTACGAGTCTATGATATTCATCTAATAGGACACCATTTGTGATTTAAAGTTATCATCGTCAAACTTAACGTTAGCCTACAAATAACCTGGTTGTCTTTATCCACATATCGATGTCCCTATCCAGTCCCTATCTGTTTTTGGGTACATTATTTTTAAGAAAAATTAAAAAAAAAAAAAAAAATTTTTCTTATTTTCCAATGGCCTAGGCTATCATTTGCGCGCAAATTGAAGAAATTTCACATTTTGTGAAAATGTGCCAGTGCCGCTTAAGCCTCTTATCCCTGAGCACTCCATATTACCCAGGTAAACACCCCACTTGCGTGCAAGAAACAGCACGTTAAGTATTAGTTTAAGAGTGACCTCAAATGACCCTAGATGACCTTTGACCTCCCCTCAGAACACCTGCTTTGCATATAACCCTCTCCTAAAGGTTCATTTTGAGCAACTGTGTTAAATACCCTGCCATTTCTGTTCAAGAAGCATTTCACGCATTTTTAATACAATTTGACCTCAAATGAAATCTACATGACCTTTGATCTCTTATCAGTGAACACCCTGATCAATCCCTCATGGATCGTTCAGATCAACTCTGGCAAATATCCAATTTCTGTTCAAGCAGCATTTTAGGCATGTACACAATAACCTTAAAAGACCATAAATGACATTTGACCTCATCCCGGAACATCTTGTATGAGCCACTCCTAAAGGTCCATTCTGAGCAACTGTTGAATACCCCGCCATTTCTGTGTAGAAAGCATTTCATACATTTTTTACACATTGACCTCAAATGACCCTAGATAACCTTTGAGGTCATCTACGAACACCGTATGACCAACACCAAGGATCATTCATGTCAGGTTCGTTAATTACCACGCCATTCCTGTGCAACACACATTTTAAGCATTTCTACACAGTAAACTTAAGTGATCACAAGATGCTCTTTGACCACTTATC
Organism: Ophioderma brevispina; assembly: GCA_023653785.1. Taxonomy (NCBI): domain Eukaryota; kingdom Metazoa; phylum Echinodermata; class Ophiuroidea; order Amphilepidida; family Ophiodermatidae; genus Ophioderma; species Ophioderma brevispina. The sequence goes on from JAMKCH010009068.1 coordinate 22,305, forward strand.
TCTTACCACCCTATATGACCCACATCATTCCGAGCATCTTTGGTGAATACCTTGCCGTTTTTGTGCGAGTTTACTTGTCTTCATCAATTACTTCAAATTACATTTGGCCTCTTATCCTTGAATGCCACTTTTTACCCACCCTCTAGGATTATCGTGGGCATATTTGATAAATACCCCGCCATTTTGGTGCAAGGAGCATTTTACACAACCTCAAACTGACCCCTGGATGATCTTTGACCTCTACATGAACACCCAATTTGACCCATCTCTCCAAGATCGTTCTGAGTAAATGGTATTGTACCGCCCCATTTCTGAACAAGATAACCATATTTAACTTTGACCCTATTTGACGTTGACCCTATTTGACCTTTTCTTTTTCAAAATACTTCGTCGGGTGTATTACATAGTGACAGATGTTGAATTTTTATAAGTTTTACGAAATTAATAGGAAATTGTACGAAATTTTAAAAAAAGTCTTCAAATATGCCAAGTGTCGAAGCTTGCACATTACTTAATCAATAATCTTAATTAGAAATTTGGCAATTTTGACGTAAGATGCATAACAGAGACTTTGGTGTATACACAGTGACGGATGTTGAACCCTCTGTCATAGAATTCCCACCAGAGCTTTTTAAATACTTTTGCTAGTAAATATTCTCATCTTAAATTTATAACTGACACAAGCAAAATCTGTTATTTATAAATATTGCTATTACTAGAATTTGTATTATATTTACAGTTCAATGTGGTGAATATAGGCAATCTACTCAACATCCGTCATTATGTAATAAACCAAATTGAGAAGATTCGCGATGACCCACGTTAGTTTGACGTATGTTCGTTAAACGCCGATTGTTGTATTCCATAATGACGGATGCTGAATAACGCTTTAGTATAGGGAAAATTCAACATCCGTCACTATGTCGTGAACCTAATCGCCATTTTGCGTAAATTTTGGCGTGACGGATAAGATGAGTAACTTTTCCAATGTATTACATCCATTTAATCAAAGAATTCGTGAATAAATTGTCAATTATTTATTTCGTTTCTTAATTGGATTTGATCGTTTGAATCGTATATGAGAATGGTTTACCGACTCTTTAGATTTCGCGATTTTCAAAAGCGATTTTCTCGAAAACAAAAATTCGTATTTTGTTTAACATATGTCACTATGTAATACACCTGACGGACTTGTTTGACCAATGGTAACATTTTATCGTTATACTTGTCACATTTGACCATATTCACGTTTGCCCCCCCCCCCCCCACACACACACACTCACCCACATCCACACACCGACACCGTCAATGGAATAAAGAATTACACAAACATGACTTTCTTTAAATCATGACCAAGAGCAACATGATAGCATAATGCTTTTGTCATTTAAGGGTGGGTGACCGGATCGTGATGCAAATTTCCATATGATGATATATCCTTCACTTGGAAGCATATCACCAAAAAAATGTGATTAAAATTTTGAGTTAAATCGGCCCAGCCGTTGCAATAGTAGAAGCAAAAATATGTACTAAATTGGCCCATAGACAGTGTGTATTAATAAATGCGGTATACCACATTTGTGAGACGTTTTCGTTCATAAAATCAAAAGGAAACATTTCCTTGGCCGAAAAATATGAGCTTTCTTCTGATAGCATAATCTCCATTTTGATAGAGAAAAGTGGGGGCGCGAGGTTGTCGATCGGTCACCCACATTTAAATTTGTATACGTTTTGACCCAATTTGATATTTGACCTTTAACCCTAGGTCACAAGGAGAGGTCACACCATTTCCTTTTTTTAATAGTTTGCCAAGGCATTACAGTGCTATTTTGATATATACCTTATTTTGACCCAAAGCCATGGATCCAAAATCTTTGTAGACCCTAATAGATTTAGGACAGAATGACTCCACTGATCGTATAACACTTGACCCAATCTGTTTTACACTTCATATAAATAAAGCTTACATTGTCGTTCTTTTGACACAGTTTACTTGAATTAGGATCAAGCGTTTGTTACAAGAAGCTTAAAGCAATAATAGCACATTTTTGAAGAGCGCACACAATTTTCAAATTTGTGAGATTTATGCACAGTTAGTTGTGTTGATAAATGTCTATTAACTGTGAACGGTAATGCTCAAATGTGTGCATGCTCATAAAAGAAGGGATTTTGTAATTAGATCCGCCGATCCTAATTCAACGGCAGTCATGGAAACGTGAAATTTTGGTCTGTCCATTATGAAATAGCACTATCTCACGAAAATTGCCCTAACTTGCCTTTCGTCAACCAACGGCCGGAACAGCTAGTGGATGAGCGTTGACATGTGCATGGCGCTATTTCCCGGCTATTTCATATTGGAATGACGTTTCAGCTGCCGCGTTGAATTATTATCGGGATCCGATATTCTAAAATTACAAAATTCCTTCTCATGCGACGCATAGAATTACAGGTATAGTTTACTAGCCAATTCTAAAACTCTCTCTTTTTTTCGAAAAATTTGGTGCGATTTAAAAAAAAATGTGCTATTATTGCTTAAATGCACTGGAGAAGTTTTTTTTGAGAATAAGAATTTCTCTCAATTTGCACTTTAAGCAGTTTTAGAATACCATCCGAGAACGTTTCGAAGGTTTATTAGACAAGTAAAAAAAAGAATACCCAAAATTATGTTTTGAACTTGCCTGCTATATCGTGATCATCCCTATTAGAAAAGAACGAGCTGTAAATTTTCTGTCGTTGCACGTCGGACTGAAAATTCTAAAGTATTATTACATAGAGGACGCGTATTCGGCTTATCGCGTCAGGCATGATCTAATACATGGTATGCATTCCAAATATGCAAAAAAGCTGGATATGTCCTCGTGTCTCTTTAAAATAAGCTAGTGAAGCAACATTTTCGCGTATTGTACACAACGGAGGTAGTATTGGGGGTTTCAGCGGCGGTGATAGAAGGGATGATGATGACGACGAAGACGATGATGACGAAGACGATGTCGATGATGATGATGACGATGACGATGGCGATGATGACGATGACGACGAAGATGATGACGATGACGATGATGATGATGATGATTACCATGATGATGGTGGAAGTGTGGTGATGTTTTTTAACGATCTTTAATGTTTTATTAGTTTCAGGGCGATTTGAATAGTTGGAAGAGGTCTTAAGTCATGGAACTCACTGTATATGGACATGAAGGTGCAGGTAAGTGAATTGACCTGTGAATAAATGAGTGGCTCTCATCTTTTATTATGGGCCTACCTTGGACACCAAATCTGTGAACAGGCATTATACTCTAGGAGTTGGCTATCAATAATTGTGACTACACCATTAAAGCACATACAACCGGGCGTATCACTATCTCGGAGGAGAATGTGGTCCTTATTTTCCATAAATGACCTTTGGTCATGGAACTTTGAAGACCCCCCAAATTGTCAATCACTTCTACCAAACACTGATGGATGCCAAAGTATGAGTCCAACCTCCCTTAAACTTAAAGCTATTAAGGAGAGACATTCTGAGAATAAAACATCCGTAATTTCATCTCAAATGGGTATCCTTGCACCTAAAGACAATGCATATCTGAGGTGTTTAAGAAAAACAGAAAAATGAGCTTACATTTTTTATAATGATTTGTGTTCTATCCATTATTTCGCTGACCAATCTAATTTTAGACAAGTGGTATTCTAACGTGTTACTTTTTATATTTTATATGTGGCATTGTATTGGTTTTGGTACTAAAGCTTTAACCGGGTTGTAGTGTTAATAATTATTAACACTTTAAAGTATTTGTATAATTTAGAATTAACATTTTAAAATAATCGTTGACGATAATTTGCTTTAACGTATTTTGTTGTCAATTTTGTGTAACGCTTTATAAAAGTAGCACATTGAAGTGTTAAGGGTCCCAGGAAATCAAAATAGAATTGATGTGATTTGTGTCAAGTCTACAAGGAGGGACCAGAAAGCATTCAATAGTTGGGTTGGTGATGACATCATTTGTAATGTCATTGATTTATCAGAGAGTAATAGATAATTCCAGGTGACTGGTGTGAATCTTTTTCATGATAGCCTACTGACTGATAATCTATAGTTTCACAAAATGATGTCATTGGAAGGGTATTCGTTTTTCTGGCCCTGTTTATTGCAGTGAAATGCCCCACAAAGATTCGGAGAAGGTTAACAATGAAGCATGTTAAAACTGTGTTAATAGTAACAATTATTAACACATTAAAATGTTAATATCACCCTGAATTTGTGTTAACAACATTATTATAAGATGAACTCTTAACACAACCTTTCAGAATGACAAGAAAATTCAAATCAAACAAATGACCCCGAATCCCATTCAATAGTTAATAGGTAAATGGCTGACTCATACTGCTGCTGAAAAAAGAATAGTGTGCGTTAGATGGATTCGAACCAGCGACCTTTATAGACTGAAGTTATAACCAGTAAGCTGTGAGTTTTGCATTGCCATTTAGAGTAATAGATTACAGGTCATTGATTGTTGAATTCCATGACCGATTGCATAAAGGCGGTACTTTCTATCAATTGCAAGTAACAATGGTTATTAGAAAGTACGGCATAAGTACATATACCCTTGGCACGTGCTTTCTATCATGTTTCTTTATTTCCTTTAAAAATATGGACACTGATTAGAGTAGGTGCCATTAAGGGTATTATGTAATTACTAGGCGGTCCCGGTTTTCGCGATCACCTGGGTTTCCGCGATCCCTGCATTAAATGACCCTAGGTTTCGCGGTGCCTTTGACCTGGAATGACTCGGAGACCTCGTCATGACCTTTACAATTTTTTCGCATCATCCATAGCCCCAGTTTTCTGGATACACCAATGTTACCCAATTTGACCTCCGTTGACCTTGAATGACCCCCGAATGATCTTGTCGTGACCTTCAAAAGTTTTGGCTCAAAAATCGAACCCCACCCTCCAATTTTCAATGTCCATACACCCACGTTTTTACCCCATTTGACTATGTCGGACCGGAAGACCCCTGATTGACTTGCATCCACTAACCAATACAACCTCGGTCTTCGGACGGTCAAGGGGCACCCACCTTCCAAGTTTCAGGAACGTGCGACCTCGCTCTCCGAGAACACCAACGTTAACCTCATTTGACCTGGAATGAACCCTGATGGCCCTTGCGTGAAACCTTCAAATTTTGGCATCAGAAATCGAACCCCCAACCTCCAAGTTTCATGTCCACTACCTAATGTTTACCCAATTTGACCCCAATTTGACCTTGAATGGACCCCTGATGACCTATGTGAACACTAACCAATACAATCTCGGTATTGGGACGGTCCAGGGGGCCACCCACCCACAAAGTTTCAGGAAGTGCGATCCTCGGTCTCGAGAAAATAGGACGCGGTCCATTGACCTCTTTTGACCTTAAGAACCCTCGATGACTTTGTTCCACGAACCAATACAAACTCGTCTTCGGAAGGTCAAGGGGCACCCACCCACCAAGTTTCATTGAACGTGCGATCCTCGTCCTCCGAGAAAATAGACTGCGGTCCATTTGACCTCCTTTGACCTTTAATGACCCTCGATGACCTTTGATCCACGACCCAATACAAACTCGGTCTTCGGAAGGTCAGGGCACCCACCCACAATTTCAGGACGTGCGACCCTCGGTCTCCGAGAACATAGACGCGGTCAGACAGACAGACAACAACAACCACACAGCCCACTAGTATTATTATATAGATGTCAAATGAATACAGAAGACGATTCTGTTCAGATCTATAAGAATTCTTTCAATTGATAAGTCAATATCAAAATTATGATAACATCCTATAATACCAAGAACACAATGTAGTAGATTCTGCACACAGACCTTTCCATGAGATAGATGATTTTCGCAAGTTTTAATTGCTGTAGACGTCTCTAAAAACCTGTCAAAACACGATTTTTTACAGTGTACTTATTAGTTGTTTAAATGTAAAATTGTTTTATATCCGCAGGGCTCGTTTTGGGCAATCATTCTTCATTGTGTTATTGACTTTGAGAAAATTTTTTAATTTTTTATATCGATTTGAGCTTAGTTGGTTTCGAAGGTGCCAAATACATAGACTCGAGTTGAGGTGAGAGCACATGTATTTTCTGTAAGTGTAAAGTGTTGTTTGACACAGTCGAGTGACTC
>JAMKCH010009069.1:0-30881 GCA_023653785.1 Ophioderma brevispina
CCTTCAGTTCTGGTTCACAATGAAATTTAATATGGGATTTTGCGTCTTGAATAAAGCAACATGATCAAGAAGTTGTTTGCGTCAGCTTATGGAAAACGTGTGTCGATAAAACCCTAACCAGATTTCGGGCTTGATTTTTGGAGTTATTCAAGGCTATTGGTCTCAAGTGTACCAGTAAAACAAGGTGCATACAGGCTTGCGAGCCATGCATTGACAGTCCTCGCATGTTGATTAAATTGTACGGGGCCACGAAATAAGACTGACTTGAAGATAGAGTTGAAGCAGTTCAAGAAACTTGGTTGGCAGTAGATTTGTCTTGCTTTTCCAATCGGCATGTTGTTTCAACAAATCAGCCTGAATGGCACTAGCTACTGGTATGCAGGTGAATAATGAGGAAACGTCGTATGAAACAAGTATCTAATCAGAATCAATACGAAGATCTTTAATTTTGGCATGACTTTCCAACTGTAGTGGGGAAAAAATATCGCAAGGTATTTGCTGTTCTCATAATGAAATTAGTTTATGCTGAACAATCGGGCGAAATGGGCCACTGTTTCATGTATTTTTGGTATTCCATACAATGGGTACACAACAGGAGGTTGGGTAAAGCTGGTTGTTTACTGTGTTTCACTCAAATTGCCTGATTTCTTAACTCCTTTGAGATGTAATTAGCTTGGCTTGATGAGACTTGGTTGGATCTTTGTCGGGTTTACGGTAGGTTTTGGATCATTCAACCAGGTTCAGCGTTCTGAAAAAAGGGGTTGGTTTTTGGTTTTTTTTATAGTTTGGTACTTTTTTCATCTATTCATCCAAAATAAAAACATTGTATAAAAAGCGTTATTGTTTATGGTTTAAACTCAGATCTCTTGGTAGGCATGGTCAATTTTATAATTCAATCAATAGTTTTCTGTGACGTAAAGTGTGCAGTTAAAATGAATGATATAAAACAAAAGGTTTTTTTCAATAACGGTGTGAAACAGGGCCTGCATTTTAACACGATTTTACTGCATAATTCAACAGTTGATTAATATGCAAAAAACAGTTTGGTGAAAAAATTATAGGCCTTAACCGTGACATTCCTCTGTTTTAATTCAAAATCGATACGTTTAATGTACGCTGATGATACATCGTTTATGATGTTGAGTCTGAGCAAATTTGCAAAAAAAAATTGCTTTATATGTTTTTTTCCTCGTGGGCTAAAAATTCGCGTCTTTCATAAATCAAAGTAAAAAGCAAGTTGTCACTTTCGCCCACATCACACGATAGAAACTACACTGTAAAAAAGTGTTTAAAAAGTGGTGTTTAGTATTGACATGTTTAGAGATTAAACGTTGAGAAGCGTTTAATCTCTAAACATGTCAAATAGCTAAAAACAAATGTTAATTTCTAAGCACCGTGTGTTTTATTTTAAACACAAAGGCCCGTTTCCCGAAACTTGTTTAGCTAAAAGCAATGTTAGCCTAAAATCGCAGTAATTTTAAAAGGGAGTTGGAAGAAAAAAGTCCTTCTCCTCCGTCTACTCCTACGTTTAAATATTTTTAACCATTTGCGTACTTAAACGGAAACATTAAACACAAGTAGCATCTTTTATTTAAGACGATAACATTTCAGTTATAAAAAAGGCCCTAGTATGCTTTAATGGTTGAGCGCACAAATGTATCATGGCTTTCCGTAGCGTTTAAGCTGCCACACGTAACTGGGCGAGAATGTATGCACCATTGCTGTTGTCAATGGACAGTGCAATGAGCCGTGCAACTTTACGAAACACACACCACTAAAACAGTTCTTAAAACTAGCCCCGTAACTGTTTAAATTCGACGATGTTGGCGAAGTTAAAATGACGTTTAACTTTAAACTCCTTTCTGAAATTGCATTTACTTAAGCGAAACGGTTATCTCACATATTAATGTTCGCTTAGCTTAAAAATCGCGCTAAACCACCTTTTTGGACTACTGGCCAAAGTGTTAATTGCTAAACATTAAAACACATAAACACACCTTGCCTTCACTTTCTAACCACTGTTTTTAGAGTGGAACGTTTGGTTTTAGATTACGGCATTACCATCCTCGAGTCAGGTCTGGTTATAAGTTATCTTGGTTTAAGGTTCGATGATTTTCGACTTTAAAATCACCACAAATAGTTGGCTGAATCGATACCTCACATTAAGGTGGTATATCAATTGAAATGTGTGGGTGTTACTTTGTTACTTTTGGACTCATTTGCGATCTTGGAAGAGGTTGTGGCGAACCAAATGAACAGGTTTATAAATAAGCATGTTGTGTAAACAAATGTGTTGGGACTCTAGGGACTGGACCACTCATTCTCGCCCTATGGAAACATCCAGCACATAAACAAACAAAAAAACACTGAAATTTTAAAAATTAAAAATCTATTTTAAAAGGTGCAAAGAGAAGATTTCACCTAACTGTGAAACCACAAACGTCCATGATTTCAAAAAAAATAACTACATTAAAATTCTGAGTTTTTTTGCCCTTGAGGTAAAAGCTTTCCATAAAAAATATCACCAGTTGAAATGATTAAGCTGAGAAATGGTTCTTTGTACAGCAATTTTGAAATTTCTTTAATTTCGTAGAGGAGCAAATACGAAATTCAGCCTATGTTTACATGAAATTAAGCAAATAATATTTTAAAAATCACTTTTTTCTTCTTTTACGAACTTATGATAGCATAATACAAGTTAAGAAATTCATTGAGTGTCTATCTATATGAAGTTATTATTATGGACACAATATTTGGGTGCCTCAAATCTCTCGTTGCACCTTTGAATTGGACAACATACCATATTCGGGAATTAATAAATTCTGTGCACATAAAAATACATTTCAATGACATACAGACAGCTTATAATATAGGAGTCGGTATTAACTGATAAAAGGACGACTTTGACTTTGGACCTTTAACTATCGTGTTTAAATAGTAAGGATGTTTACAACTATAGTGTTATTATTAATGGTATGTCCATGTTTATCTTTGCATGATTATTGTCACATAACTGTGAACACGCAAACATCCATGTTTATCGTGATAGTTGGGGATATGTTGAATCAGACTAAATATCGGAAACATTCCTTATCTAATGCATTTATCTATGCAAACATAAATAAAATAAACGTAGAACTTGTTGCAACAATATACATATGGGCCTATTTAAAAAGTGACTCCACTTCAATTGATAAAAATGGAAAAACAAAAGTCCACACAATCTTTATTCAGATTTTGTATTAGCTAACATATCAAACATCAGGGAACAAGAAAGTTATGAACCACACTATTTACTATAGGTTTACATTTGAAACCTTCAAATAAGTTGTGTTTTCCTGTTGGGTCCTCGTATGTTACGTTATCCAATATGCATCTCGATTAAATTTTGATTTAACAGAATCACTATTTGATATTCATGAATTCTTATTTATTGGTGCGATCATATCAGAAAGGCTTGTGGCCAAAAGTTTAATTGCAGGTATGAGACAAATTTGTACATTAAACGTTAATCTTATTTTAAGAGGTTTATTTAGTGGCCATTTCCAGAAATTAGGAAATTTAGGGTTTAAGATATTCAAAAACTTTGCACTGAAAATCTAGAAACACATATTTCTTTGCCATTGATCACATCCTGATTTTTATTCCCGTTATTATTCTATTAATGCAAGAGAGTAAAAATCACCAAAAGAGTAGATAACAACTCGATGAAAAGTAAATTGCTCGTTGTTTTGGAAAGGGGGCCTCAATTCACTTATTGTTTTTTTGAAATCACTCCAAAAGAGAGCACTCCTTTACAATAGAGCGTAAATGTTCAAGGCTAAGGGCTTATTTATGCAAATAAATGTTGAATGATTTTTGCATTTTTGTGCAATTTGAATACATTCAAAATTACGGAATCATAAGCCGATGCTACAAAAATGCCCCCAACCGAAGACTTGAACCAGGCCTTTACCCTTAAACTTACAATAAGAGAGTAAACGCTGAAATGATTTAAATAAGGGGCTAATGACATGCAAAAAAATTTGAAATGATTTCAAACATTTTTTGTTGCATTTTTAAATACATCAAAGACGGAGTAATAAGACTAGTGCTACAAAAATGCTCCCAACCCAACCCTTACCCTAACCAATAGATTTTACGTTATTTTTTAATTTACAGCCTGTCTAAAAAAATGGTACAATCAAAAAACCGATTTTTTTCAATATATATCTCAACATAAGTAAGTCGTTTTGATATCACATTAAGAAAAAAAGATCAGGCTTTCAGGATTTGTTGTTTCATCTATTTGCTTGTTTCAATCCAGAGATAACACCAGTTTACTGCGGTTGGAACAAAAAATCGAGTGTGCCAATTTCTGTTGAGTGAACACGTGAACGAGATTTGTTAAACATAAGTTATTAAACACTGACAGATATGAAATCATTTAAAAGGGGATAACTTATAAGGAAACTCATAAAAAGATGCAAAAACAGCTACGTAATTGTTGGAAGTTATGTCAGTAGTTCTGCTTTGCTAAGTGGATAACAGTCGACATACTGTTGTTTGTTAGAACTTAAAAGAGAACCATGAGCGTACAGGTGGCGTACAGCACCCTGCGAGGAGAGAGTTTTTATGGTCTTGAAGTCTCCTGAAAAAGCAAATGTCCTATTCATACTTGATATTTTGCTTTCAAATTCAAATTTTTTATTGACTTCAAAATAGTAAATGCACCAAAGATAGTGGAATATTTTTAACCATTTCGTTGGTTTGAAGTGTTTGTTGGCTGCAATTAACATCCCTTCTGGCATGATTTTAACAGCTACCAATTTTGTAATATTCCAAAAGTTCCTATTTAATTGAAGTGCAACCTACGTTGTAGTGCTTATTATTTATGAAAGAAGATATAATCATCGAACTGATATGTTGACCTATTAACGTGTGTCGATAAATCTAGACTTCTTTTGTTTACTTTAATTTGTGTTTTGTTGTCTTGGCAAGTTGCAATCGTTGTGAGCTCAAACAGCAGGGGAATAATGGGCGAGCAAACTCTGCACATGCATAAAAGTGGCCAAAATTCGATTTGGTAATCGCAACTAAATTGATTATATATCTGGATTGACAAAGCAAATAAGATGAAACAATCAAACACCATTAGAAAGCCTGGTCTTTGTTCTTTAATTTATACCAAGTAAGAGTGACTGATTTTGAAATTTCATATTAACCAATGTTTTTTCTGATCTGTACCATTTTTTGGGAGGACAGGGCTGTATTTCATATAACATGAGATTGACAAACTAAGTCCTGCTTAGAATCAAATCTACTTTTTACTAAGTGCCTACTACATTTTTTTTCAGAAGAAACATGGGGTTCGAACTGTATATAAATAATAGTTTCCTCGTCAACGATCATGATAATAATATCTATGATAAGGTTACGAGTAGGGGCGTTCAGTATTTAGTGTACGTTTATGATTTGTTAACATCTTGTCGTTTTGGCGAATACTGTTCTTTCTTTTGTTTTTTCCCAGGAATCATCCGTCAAGTCGAGGGCACCCTTAAAGGTAAGTTTTAGCTGGCAAAAAAACATGATATGGGTACCCATCGGCGCCTCTCTGTTCTCCAGTAATATCGGCAGTGGACATTTCATTGGTCTGGACGAGCAAAAAGCGGGTGCCCCTTATTGCCTTTTTTGTTTTGGCCTTTGTCCTTTTTTGAGTGCCGCCTTCAGGTTTATGCAGTGGCCTTCTTTGAATTTAATGTAAGTGTATTATATTGTAAGATTTCAAATTAAGGGAGACTCCTTGCATATTTGGAGAGTTTGGATTGCTATGGGGTCAATCCTCGCCTAAGGAGGGACAAGGACTTTTTTACCATTACAAAACATATTGTGCCATGGTACCAAAAGTTACTTTACAGAATCGGCTTACTGAAAAACTGATGACATTCAGTAGACATGGTCTGTTAATCATTGATGAAATTATGCCATTGTTGGCCGAGATGTTAAATCCGTTTTGCGCTAATCTCTTAATACAAGGGCTGGCCCATTTTGATGGCCAAATAAAAAACTTAGTTGTGTTATGTGTGCTTCGATATAAGAATGCATTCTTTCTCCAATGCTGTGATAAGGAATGATATTAGGCCGGGTCTAAGGTAAGTTATAATAACATTAATGGAAATAAAATACAGGTGTTTTCATTCTGATACTCAATTCAAACATTATCTTAGATGTGAAATAATGTATTTTTAGGTCAACTATATTTAGCTCATACTATAATTGTATGAGTATCCATAAAAACTTTTAATGGGCCATAAGACAATCCTCTACCTATCAGGTGAAGGACAGACTCAAAACTTTTTATAAGGTCTCCTTTTTTGAAATTTAATCTAGTATTTGTAATTGATATTATGTGAAATAATATTTATGCTCAGTCCATGAACGTATCTAATCTATATCCATACATAATCATCCAGAAAGCATGTGTTAGGCGACAAGATGGTGGTAATTTGGTTTCTTACTACTGTTCTTCTGGATTGCAAAACAAAAATACATTCCATGGTGTCGTACTTTTAGGAAAACCAAACCGTGTTGCCATTGGTCTGCACTCACGAGGTATTCAGAGAGGTTCAATGAACACAGGAGGCCTGTGTATTATGTGGTCTAGACTATTTTTTTAGGTGAAGCGTATCAAAACTTGTTTGCGAAACATGTACATGCGGCCCAATTTTTTTATGGCATTTATACTCAACGTATTTCAACTACCACCATCAATCCAACGGGGATGACCATAGATGTATAATTAGAAATGTATAACTAGAGCCATTAAAATATCATGATCTTTTAACGTTTGAATTGATTTCTTTTCAGGCTTGGTTATTCTTCTACTTCTGGGATGGATATTTATACCAAATCTATATGTACGGGGAGGTGAGTATTTAAATATAAGGAGCACACTAACACGTGATCTATTTGGCGTGGACGGAATATATTATAAAAAAGGTTTCATATACATAGGTATATACCGGGCCCCTTTAACTTTGCAAACACCCCATTATGAAATAATAATTAATATTGGTCGACACAATGGGCTTCTTTTCAGTATAACGTTCTAAGATCCCTAGGTAAATAAGAAATATTGTAGCTTTCATGAGAAAATAGTCAACCTTCATCAGACTCAAACACTGCCAAATTGGGTAAAATCTGAGATCCGATAGGACAAGGCATTGGTGATGGGCCAGGACCTTTAGTTGTGTGTATTCTACGGCATGGTACACGGTTATATAGGGCTGAAAACTAGTTGCGTGTATGTTGACGGAATTAAAAAATTAACGGAACGTAATGGCAAAATATGACTACAAACGTTATCTGTTTTCTTAGAGAGATCAGAAGAGGTCATATCAACAACTTATACAGGGTGTCCGACAAAATGGGGCAAGCGGATAAACTCCGATTTCTCAAACACTGCGTAGCTGTGAATTAATTGTCATGGAGGATATAATTACACTCTTTTGTATAACTTATGAAAATCTCATGACTACAATTTGCCCATGCAAACCAGAGATAAAAGATTATAAAGGAACTTGTTCATCCATTGCCAAGGGATTTACACCGTTCCGTATATCGGTACATCACGATTAGATTCTGCTCACAGTGTGCATTGACCAATGATAACCTCAGAACCTGAAGGTGATATGCAACTAAAATCGTCAGTGATCTATGTGAAAACATATCGTACATAATATCTCATAATAAACCTTGTAAAATGACAATAATCAATTTTCTAAAGTGTTACCTGTTGAAATATTCATTGAACAGATTTGAAAGAAACAAATGGGATGTTTATGAAATTTTGATTCAAGTCTTGTTAATGGTAGCGAAATTAATTAAATGGACAGGTGTGATTACCTATTAGTTGTTTAATGAAAATGGAATGACGATCTCCAATGTGTTATTTATAAAAACTTCACAAAGGACGAGCAACTTCAAGAAAATCTGTATCTGTGTGTCATACAATTGGGGTCTGGTTAAAAGATGCCAGGCAAAGAGGTTACTGCCGAGCAAACGACTTGTGTCACTAGGCTATTTAAAAAGTTCATATATTTATCACAAAAAATGATCAGGTATAGAGATAACAAAATTACTGCAAAGTGGTGATTTGTGCTTATTATAATTATTTAGAATGCGATTGTAGGCTCAATCATTGCGCGTTTCTAATGCAGATTGCCATTTAGAATCTAAAAAACTGATATCGTGCGCATTTTGTCTTTCTCAGTTTTTCATAATTATGAAAGATATGCCATGAATTAAAATGGGCAGGAAATCACTCACACGACAGCAGAACGGATAGATGACGTCTCACAAACCGTATCCAAAGTTTTGCAAGTGGTGTTGAAATGCACATTTAATCAATTTATTCTATCTTATTTATACAATGTTAAGGTCTCCAACTTGCCTGACTCTTCGCAAACGTTTTGGTGGGCAACGACTTCGCGTGTACTTAGCAGGATTAGCTTTGGTGTTATCAGTTTGACACAAAGGTTTCGGTAAGTAAAATCCGATTCATCCAGTGCCTCTCTTGTTCATATACATATTTATCAAATCGCACTCATCAATTTAAATATGTCGCAAGTATTGAATCTGCTAAATTAACTTCGGATACACATTGCTTTACATCCATTTACAAAAAAAATTGAAACATGGGCAGTTAAACATTAGTTGAAGTTGAACCAAAATTCAACATTGTCAAAAATTAAAAAAATTATCAAATTAATTTGGATAATGTTTGAAGGGTTATACTAGGTGTCGTTGTGTGCAATTATAGCATTTCTCCGAATAATAAGGTTGGTTAGATATGCAAAAAAGAAAACATGAATGTTGTGGACGTACGTACACTTATCAAAATTGCCACTTTCCGCCAACCTGTACTATATTGCTTGATGTTTGAAAACAAATCAAGTTTGCAAGTTGGAAATTTGAGAGTAACTCCTGTGATTGAAACTTTTATTTCGTCCTTCAGATATTATGTTCCTTGTCATATTAAGAAATGATGTCATTGATCATGGCGGCTGTAACAAATTTGAAATATTCACCGCGTGGCATCCAAACGTATCCGCAACGGTGAATATGGAGAACTTTTTGAACCTAAAAAGTAAAAAAAAAAAAAAAAAAAAAAAAAGAAAAAACCTAAAAAATTAAAAAAAAAAAAAAAAAAAAAACCAATAATTTAAAAAAAAAAAAAAAAAAAAAAAAAAAAAACAAAAAAAGGTAAAAAAAAAAAAAAAAAAAAAAAAAAAAAAAAAAAAAAAAAAAAAAAAAAAAAAAAAAAACAAAAAAAAAAAAACAAAAAAAAAAAAAAAAAAAAAAAAAAAAAAGAGCTGGGAATTTTTTGTTTTGCTATTTTTGTTTCTCAGCTGATCCCTCTTGCAAACAAACATTTTATGGTGGTTGGACTTTATCGGCAATCGTCGGCTAGTCTTTCGAACATGCTTTGCGCGCAGTATGCATGACAACACGCGGCTCGTAAACGCATGTTCGAAAGGTATGTCTGCTAGACCCTCTCAGGTCTGTGGTATAAACGATGTATTAAAGATATGAGGGCGCATGGGTGGTCATGGGTCAAAAAGGGTTTATAAAACTGATGTCCAAGGGTACAGGGAGGGCTCATTGAACTGATTTTTTAGGATTTTAGTTTTTGATTTGGTTGTAATATACAATGGATACATCATTTGGTGGTGCGCCTGTGTAAAAAGTGCAATTCCAAATAAATAGTTTGATTTAAAGTCAATCGAAACTATTGGCCCTGAATCCGAAGACAGAGCACGAGACTGTGGACAAACCCCCCCCCCCCCCCCCCCCCCCCCACCAGTCTAATTGTCTGCAGACGATGAAATATAACCCACTTTACGGTCATTACATACTGTCATGTCGCTTACCGCTTTGCCGCCTCCGTGATGAATTTACGTCACTTACGGCAATCATGTCAGAATCGATAGCGGTGACCCAAGCGGCAAAGCGTCAAGCCAATAAATCGATCTCCCTGCCGCTCGTCTGCCGCTTTCCCCAAAGCGGCAAATCGCATTGAGTGACTTGAATTCACTTTCGAGCGGTGCCCGCGGCTCGTGACGTAGTTCAAGCGATAGCGCCGCTTTGACTATAATAGCTCAATCCTGCCCCGCAAGCGGCGTACACCAAGCGGCTTGCCAATGACGGCACGCGGCACGGACCACTAGTAATGACATTTTTTTTTTTTTTAAGTTTCCATCACAGATCTGTTATAGCAAATACGTAACTCACAGAGAACAGGTTTTTTTGTGAACACGTCCCAAACGGAGCTGCCTTTTTTGAGACTTGTCAGCAAATTGGAGAAATGAGATCGGATTAAAACTTCTATTATAGATACTTCCCAAATACAATTATTCAAAATCCCAAAGCCTGAATAATTTAGAAGTCAAAGTCTCTTAAAATTAATACGTCCACATTTGGAATCGGCCCATTTGTGGTGTGATGTGTGTGTATTCAGTTATTCCTGCTTTCATGCGGAGCAGGAGCTTGTGGATTTTCTGAACTAAATATGAAAAAAATAATAATAAAATTAGATTTATGTCGCGCGCCTCCACCCCATACAGAATGCTAAAGGAGTGGATTGCCAAATATTATTACTGAACGCTGCCATCAGGAATCTTCACAATCCTTTCGCTTCATGTGACGTTGGCTAGGCGGACCACCCTTAAGATTGTAATGAAGTTAGTATCTTGGCCAAGACAAAACATGTTTAAAAAGCATATGGCACACATTTTTTGAAGAGCGCTCCCAATTTTCAAAATTTAATATTTTTTGCACAGTACGTTTGGTAATTTCACTGAAACTATACCTGCGAACGAGCATGCTAAAAATGTGTATTTATCATGAATAGCGATTTTTGCATTAAATTGGGATCCCAGATTGGACGTAACTGCAGCTCTGCATGCTACGTTTAGGCATCCGTCCCCTGATAAACTAGTTGCCACCGCGAAAAAATAACCTCTAACTTGACTTCCCTGGACCAATAAAACAACTAATGGATGATCGTAGACCCGGTACATGTCGCTATTCCCGGCTCAATTTCACATTGGAAGGCCGTTTCCAGCAGCCGTTGAATTCTTATCGGGGATCCCCGATAATAATTTATTCTAATTCCAAAATTCTTCGTTTGTGACACATAGACATTTTCGGAGCTTAACCATTCACAGGTATATAGGTATAGCCAGTTACCATGCAACCATGTAAAAATCTCAAAATTTTGAAAATTGGGGCGCTCTTCAAAAAAATTGCTAATATTTGCTTTAATCACATTGGGGCTCGAACTCACGATTAAAGGGTTAGATACCACGATCCTGCCCTTTTCCACCCGACCACAGTGCTCTCACCAACCATCCCTGCCCAAAACTCAAAACCCGTGAACCTTGTAACATTATATAGGGTGGTAGAATTTCTCGTCTTGTAGAGGTTATTTACTGTTAAGTATTCTAGTGAGGTAATTTGCATGACAACATATGGTACGTTGATCCACTCTACAACGTAAGCTCAACAACCTGTGAACTTTAAACGCCGTATGGTGCAGGTCATACGGTGTATTGAGTCCATCCTACAATGCACTGGTTTTGGAAATTTCACCTTAATAAGGTTCTCACTTGTGTGATCCCATAGAAATCGTATTCTTAACGCATAAAAATCCTGACTTGTTACATTCAGTTTAGCCCACAAAGCACTATTTCCTAAGGGATTTTTATCATGGAGGTGAGAAGGGGGCGATTCACAAATGTTTTGTGTGCCTTCAACTCTCAACACTTTTGTCTATCCCTATACGTAATGAGATGTGTTGTTAGTAAGTGCATATCACCAGACCATTGTAATGTCATTATGGGATGATTCAAAACACCCTCTGTTTGCGCAGGTTAGGACCCTTTTACGGAAGGTAATTATGTTGAGTTGACTTTTGTTTGCCATCCAGATCATCCAACAAGAGAGGATTCAGTACATGCACCTGGTTCACCTGAAATTCCAGATATTCATCTGCAGTGTTCTTTTGTATTCCCTGAATGCTTGATTGTTCTGGATGACATGTTCGGCCAAATTATCTATTGACCTCTTGTGAAAGCGCCCTATAGATATGTGGACCACGATACATGTAATTTCTTTTGTGTATCTTATTTTTGGACAGGTTTCATGTTTGGCCGGTGCAACTGTGCATATCAACAAGCTCGTCGGATGGAATCCCCCTGTATGCTGCAATTTCAGCACTTCTTGCTATCACAGCAATAATTCCGTTGCAGGTACCTCGGAACCGACCGATATGTAGGCGAGAGTGGGTAGAAATGGTTAAATTCCCTCATCCCTTTCGCTCAAATATTTTCGTTTCCACTCGATTTCACAGTTTCTTCCGTTATAAATTCGTGTTCCGGGTTCCCCCCCACCTTCACTGTAAAAAATTTTTTTCCTAAATTAAGAAAACAGATTTTCCGTAAATTACAGAATTTGTTTTTAGAAAACAACAGAATAAAAACAAAAACATAAAAAATGTTATTTACGACTATTAAAAATTTCTGCAGCAAAGTTTCTCGGACCTTGTTCCGTCATTTAAATTACGGAAAATTCGGTTAAAATACACATTTTTGCCATAATATGAGACAATTTCTGGGTAAAATTACTGTCAAGTTCCGTTAATTGACAGAAATTCTGTAAATGTACCCTAAAAAAGCCTGGAATTCTGCGCCAAAATTTCAGTAAATTTACGGAAATTTTTTTTAACATGGGATCGTCCCTTACCGCATGAATTAATCAAATTATAATACATCAAAAATGTCAGAATCGCTATCCTTCATAGAGCAAATGTTTTGGTGGTTAGGTGGTGGGGGGGGGTTGGGGGGGGGGCCAGACCTTATAAATCTCCCTACTTTCAGCATATGGGGAGATTTTTATTTTCCGAACATGACGCATTGCGGCCTAACAACGAGGATGTTGGTATATATTTGTACAGCAAAATAGATATAATTACAAACATTACCACCATTAATTTATTAGTTAGCTAAATTTAAATGTGGTTTGCAATCGCCCTCTTATTAGAGTGTTACATAAAGTGGTTAGACGAGGGATAATATTTGGATGGCGACACCCCTCCTCCTCCTATCCTTCGACTTCGACGGTATAACCCCAACCCCCCCCCGATCATTTGTCCATATTTTTTTTTTGCTAAATGTATTGGAAGTTTTTCCACTCAATCGCCTGAAAATGTTTTTTTGTACACGGTTTTGTTGGTGTTTTAGCGCACCGGGATAAATCCTCAGGAACCCCACCCCTTTGCAAGACATGGCTATTAAAAGACTGATTCAAATTAGGCTATAACGTAGGGCTCAATTTTTCACCTTCCCTCAAAGGACTGCAACAAAATATTTTCACTGTCTACCAAATTTCTAAAATCTAGCGATCAATTATAGAAGTCAATGATATTGACCCTGTTTGTCATTTCTTTCGATAACCAAATACAAAAAGAGAGTGCCAACTTGAAATCCCCAGAGAAACAATTTGAGACCATTTTTAAAGAAATCTATGCTATTTAAAGATTTGATGACTTTGGCCTTTGACGATGTTTGTCTTATACCTCCTAACCATACGTCATGGCTACGTTTTAGGTAGTGCAATCCTTAACCTTTTATCACCGAACACTTTGGTTACCTTTTTAACAGCAATCCAAGCTTTGTTAGTCATTTGACCCTCTATTATGTATTTTCCCCCCCCCATTCGCACAATTTTTTTCACGAGGGGGTACCCTCGCCTAATTTGTTCATTAACCTTCAGATAATACCTATATCAACGGAAAATGATGCTCCGCTCTCCACGGTCACTAAATTACTCCAGATACCCAACTAATTAGGAAAGAATTCTTTGCTTTCTGTCCTATAAACCCTTGAAACTCTTGGAAGATATTTTCACACCAACACGTGCAAATTTGAGACACAAATAGATTTAGGGTTATTACAATTTTTGAGGCCATATTTATATATTTCAGAAAACTACCACCAATTCAATAGTTCTTATGATGTTATAACTACCGTGCAGCTCTTTTTGGTCCGTTTGAATGAAACTGCCACACACATATTTGAAGTATGTTTCTTCTGCCCATTTTCTCCAAGATTTGTGTTACTTTTTGCTAAATTGTTACATCTATGTTTATAACTGTGCGTCACAAGCTTTTTTGTTTTTTTAATTTAAAGTTAGTTTTCTTCTACAGGTGGATTGGCTGCTGTTATCTACACCGATACCCTACAAACCTGTAATCATGATATGGTGCATTTGTTTTTAATTATTTTAAGTAAGTTATAGATGATGAATACATACTTTGAAAGATACTACTGGCTGAATTAAAATTTAATTTGGTTTAAAATGATCAATGATCAGAGTTTTGGAAAAGTGGTTTTCAGACACTAAAAGGTAGCTCCTTCAGATAAATATCTCATTCTGTTTAGTTTACGACTGCAATAATGGCCATCATTTCACAGCTCTCCTCATCGGCGATGTCATCATCATCTCATAATGAGGATGATGATGATGATGATTTTTAAATGATGATCATGATCATCAGGGTCCTTATCATGATCATGATCATCAGGTCATCGTCATCGTTATCATGGGTCACTCGGCGGCAGGCAGTGGCGTCGTCGGTCCATCATATCCTCGTTATCGTTTGTAAACTCATTGTTAGTCATCGTCATCACTATTTTAATTCATTATCGTCAAGAGTAAATTCACAAATGGGTTCCCAAGTATCGTGTCGTTACTGTCTCGCTCTCTCTCTCTCTCTCTCTCTCTTCTCTCTCTCACTCTCCCTAGTCTCTCCCTTGTTCCTTTGTCTTGTCCTCTTCCTTTTGGCATTAGTTGAAGCCCTCACGTCTCCCCTTCCCCTCTCCCATCACTCTTTTTCCTCTCTTTTCATTGTACATCAGTTCTGCTCCCGGTGGTGTCACTTCCTTTTCAAAGGCGTAACGCATGATGATCGTTCCCCCAAGTCAAAAAATACCCCCTTTTTCGCCCGCGGTTTCAAAGCCATTTAAGCCATTTTGACCCTTTTTTTACATGAACAAACGCGGTTCACAAAAATTAACCTTAAAAACAACCCTTTTTTTGCATTCAAGAGTATAACTTTTACAAAATCACCCCTTTTTTTTAAATTTCACAGAACCACACACAAAAAAAATGTGTTCTTTTCAAAGATGAAACTCTGTTGTCCTTTTTAACTGTTATAATACCATCTTTAGGCCTAATATATATGAGGGAAAAACAAATAACAGGAACGATTTAGGTATTGTGCCACCACCATAGGAATTCGGCAAAGCCTTCAACAGAATAACTGCACATGAGGATGTCATGGATGTGGCAATCTTAAAAGGATCTTTCCCAATAACCTGTGTCAGTGTGTGAAATTCCTTGCTTGCGTTGCGCACAAACAGTTAGCTCATTATATCATGATGTTTCTTATACATATACTCCTAGAGGACAATCGCCAAAATTCACGGCATTTCATTGCCTGGAGACGAACGTGGCCCTTGCATTTGGGTCAAGCGCCATGTGAATTCATGAGTAACCTGCATGTCATGGTTCCACAGGAACCGGCTGCATTTGATATCGCTTGATTAAAAAGAACCATGGAATCAGCGGTCCTCTACATGGGAAAGCCCCGGTTTACGCAATGACGTGAATGTAAACAAACGGGGAATCCGGACCTTGAACTTGCCCGCGGAGGTTGTCCCCAGGCAGTTATCGACATTTTGGGGCAAAAACATGACAAAAATGTATTACTGGATTAAATTAAGCGAGAAATAGGTAAGATTTCTAGGATGTCAAATTTTCGTGTTCACAAAAAAATAGCTAAAAATATACCCTTTTAAAAATATCGAGTACATGGGTGACAAAAAAGGACCCTGTTTGACAAAAATCCTGACGAACATTATGTTCGCGAACATACTTTCAAAAATACAACCCTTTTTCGCGAAAAAGGGAACGATCATGCGTACACATTGTCAATAGGAGTGACACCACCGGAGTCTGGCTCTAAGACATTGTAACCGTTTTTACTCAATGGAAAGCCAAACTCTGGATTTTTGCACTCCCCGGACAAACCTAATTCAATATAGCAAATACAACCAGTCTAATTGGCAATTATCCATTAGGTTTTAAGGAGGTTCGTACAACGAGCTGTCTGATCGAGTTATTTCAGGCCGTACCAACCAAAACACTTAATGACCCAAACTAGGAATGTGTTTATCCAAAGAAATGAGGCTTGCCATATCTTCAGGGATCCTTTAAATTTGATTTACCCTGGCCGGGGATGATTTTCGGAATTATTTCACTCTCTCTATTTGTATTGGTGTAACGATCAGTAAGCATTGTTCGTACATTATATACCTTAAAGCCAACTTATCGCGATTTTTTTTTTTTCAAAAGGTAAAAAAAAATAGCGCCCTCTATTTTTCATCAAAGGGCATTTTTTGCACTGTTTGCTTTGAAAATTGTAGTAAAAGACTCTCTAAGTCGGCTAAGCGTAACACACCGATTTTTCAAGAAATGAAAAGGATTATTGTTGCTTTGTTTCTTAATTAAAGAGTCGGATCCGCTTTAAAATGCTTTTAAAAACAGACATTTTAAATGTGTCTGTTTTTCACAGAGAAGGTAACACTAGCAATTTAGAGACAAAATGAGAATTTTTGAATTTGGAAAAAAAATTATTGATTGTGACTGATTTCAAAAACAAACACTCCGCTTGATTAAATGCATAATCAATGATTCGATAGCTCAGAAGAACTAAAAAATCTAACTTGCATATGAGCGCGAATGTAGTCTAATTATACTCTACAAGTGATCAAATCAAAGCACCCTAATATACTAGTAAAATTGACGTTTTATTCCAAATTGGCGTATAAATTGTGCCTTTCACCTAAAAAGTGTGTAATTGTGAAAATAGAGCTATTTTGCATACGAATGTTACCGATAACGATAACAGGTGTACGTCTGTTGTGTGGAATCTGTCAAGTTATCGAATCTGTCCAGTATGGTATATAAATACATCCCAAAAAGCCCCCCCCCCATCCCTAAAATTTGTCAAGTTCAAACCATACATATTACACATTATGGAATATACATGTAGTTGGAAGCGACGTATTTTAACACCTCATTTGTGGCAATCGACTGACTCTTGTTGAAGTTACATCACTTGACCGAACCCGCGCGAGGATTTAAAAGTTGCAGTAAAACATACTGACAAATGTACTATTTCCAATGGAAATCAGCACAATCCTCCTCTTAATTCTCTGCATGACTGATTCTCATTCTAGTTCAAGTTCAAGCTCAAGTTTATACATATATCATCCAAATACATAGATCATCAGAATAACAGTATACAAAGTCTTGTAATGTAAAGAAAGTCCTGATACAAAGCCTTAATGCAAAGTTATATCAATGTACAAAATTTGAGGAACAAAAAATATATAGAATTAAACAGAGATAATATATTATAAATGTGATATGAAAATAATTATATATGATATGAAAATAAAATACATTACAATTTGACCAAGTAAACTAAGGATAAAGATTACATATTTTGACATATATGAAGGAGAGGCCATTTAAACTTAAAGGGGGATGGCCCGATTTAAGAATATGAAGTTGTCATCTCGATAGATTTGCCTTCAATCCGAAACCCCATCTGTAAAGTTTCACGCCGATCTTTCTACCCGTTTTGATGCGAGAGCTAAAAGCCTGATTTTGTAAGCCCCATAGAGTACTGTGTAAAATTAATATTGGTCGACCAAAATGGGTCACATTTTCGCTCATAACATCCAAACCAAAGACCCTGTGGCTCTGAGATTTCACAGGGTAAATGAGAAAAATAGTAGCTTTCTTCTGATACCAAAATAATGACCACTTCCGGTAAAATCTGGGGCTTCTGGGGACGAGGCTATTAGCGATCGGGCCATGGACCTTTAATAAAAACTTTAAGATAGGCCCACCTAGAAAATAGCTAATAATGAAATAACATATCGACAAGGACAGGACAAAAGACAGGACAACACAAGACGAGGGGACAAGGACAATAAAAGACAAGGAGAGTGTCGCATTATGTTAAAAGAGGGGAACCAAATAATCAAGGAGGGTATTCTATATTAGATGTGGCAACGCATTCTCTATAGGGTTTACTGCAACTTTTAAATCCTGAGTTGGGTTCGGTCAAGTGGCCATAACTTCAACAATACTCAGTTGATCGCCACAAATGAGGTGTTAAAATACGCATAAATAAATACCGCTTCCAAATATATCCCATAATGTATAAAACGTAGTATCGTTTGAATTTGATAGGCAAATTTCAGGGGTAGGGAGTTACCTTTTGGGGTGTGTTTATTTGCGCCTGATTGACTTTGTATTCAAGGGAATAAAGCACAGTCTTCCTGCGTGATCTCGTTTTATTCCGTTAAACACAAAGGCTTGGCGTCAAAACTCAGCCACCGGTTACCGGCCGGTTCATTAAGGTTGAACCGTATTTCATTGTTTAGAACAATATAAACCGCTTACAGCCGGAAAGAACCGGCGAAACCGGTGACCAACCAGCGGCTAAGTTTTGAAAAAAAAAAAAAAAAAAAAAAAGTATAACTCGTCGCATTCCTTGTCCCAACAGGGGGTGTAGGGATTCCTTCTGCCTCTTGGAATGGAACATTTAGCTGCTTGGACAGGGGGTGTAGGGATTCCTTCTGCCTCTTGGAATGGAACATTTAGCTGAGTAACAATACTCAGTTGATCGCCACAAATGAGGTGTTAAAATACGCATAAATAAATACCGCTTCCAAATATATCCCATAATGTATAATACGTAGTATCGTTTGAATTTGATAGGCAAATTTCAGGGGTAGGGAGTTACCTTTTGGAGTGTGTTTATTTGCGCCTGATTGACTTTGTATTCAAGGGAATAAAGCACAGTCTTCCTGCGTGATCTCGTTTTATTCCGTTAAACACAAAGGCTTGGCGTCAAAACTCAGCCACCGGTTACCGGCCGGTTCATTAAGGTTGAACCGTATTTCATTGTTTAGAACAATATAAACCGCTTACAGCCGGAAAGAACCGGCGAAACCGGTGACCAACCAGCGGCTAAGTTTTGAAACTACCCCTAACCTATTATCTGGAAGGATTCGACAACTGCAAAGATTCGACACCACAACATATACGTACCGGGGGGAGGGGGGGTACGGGGTGCAAAAATGGACCCTGATTGTGTCAGCTGTATTTTGATCTCGGCGGGGGCTATGTTGAGGACTAGCAAATTTGAAATGTTTGTAATATAACCTTATAATTTTGTAAGCAAAATCTCATTTATTAATTTGTTTTCTTATGAGCCAATTTTATAGCACACAATTTTGTTTCTACTATCCAAACGACTGGAACTATTTACATCAAATGTTGTAATCCGATTTTGTTGTCGATATGCTTCCATAAGAGGGAGGAAAGGGGCCATTCTTCGGGAGGTCACCACATGGGACCGAACGTTATGGCCTACCATGGCACAACAAAAAAGCCAATCTAGCGAAAGTGGAAAAATGATCTTGGTTAGGTTTGGACAAAATCTAAACCAAAAATAATATTTTCACTTTCGCTAGATTATTTGGTTTGTCATTGGAATCACCCCCAATAAGTTCGGTCACGTGTGTGTGACATCCCGAAGAATGGCCCAAAGATCATATGAAAAATCGAATATGATCGGGTCACCCAAACCTTCAAATACTATCACACTCTGGATGTCGCAATTACTTTTACATCTCCTTTTAACTTTGTTCAGGTCATTGTGCAGCGGGCTCTTGCAGCTAAATCACTAGCTCACGCAAAAGGAGGTGTATTTTGCCAGCCTTCTCAAAATCTGCCAGATGTTCATTCTCGTCTTCCCAGCATTGATTAAGCCGTGTTCTTCTTTCCAAACGAGGTTGCCTCTGCGCTAGTCCAGATGCCTGCAGGGACGTGTGTGACAACCCAAACGGGTTGTTTCTAATGTAGCTTTCTCTCAATGGGGTTGTTGTAACATCATGCCAGAGTAAGTAAGGACGGTAGGTTATGTACTATATATTACTAATAATATAATAATAATAATGTCCCATTTATAACTCGCACGAAAGCACCCTACCCGCCCCGCGATTGACAATTATTATACCGCTGCCATCAGGAAATCGTCACAATCCTTTCAAATTTCATTTACCGTGGCAGCGGCTAAGCTCCACAAACCTATCGGTTCCACAGATTGTAATATCACCCAGATGTCGTAGTTGACAAGCGGCTAGGGGCCGACCAGGTACCCTATACTTAACCCTCGTTTACTCCAAGCCTTTTTTTTGTAACACGGTTTACCGGGGGGGGGGTGGTTACCACCCATCGAGACTTTTTTAAAAGCAACCCGATGGCTTTATGATTTTGATACCAGTAGATAGCTATGGTCCTCCTCTTTCCAAGAACCAGAAATAAGAGTTTTACCAACATAGCCAGTATGGCGTCACAATGACCGTCATCAAGTCCGCGAGTCGGCACCAAAATTGGCATTTTCCATAGAAAATAGCGCGAAAATCCAATTTTGCGCTAAAAAATCTAGGAATATCGGATTTTCAGGGGCCCCGGTTCTTTCAGTTCTAAATGATGGCAATTGGTGGTTTACAATAAATAAAGAGGTTTATAGAGCCATACTTTGCAATAATATTTCAAAAATCCAACCATAAATATCCTTGGGTGGCACCACCCCCCCCCCCCCCCCCCTTACCCTTCGGACTTTGACGGCATTACCCTAACCCCGGTGAAGGTTGCTACCTTCACATTTTTTTTTAGCTAAAATGAACCGGAAAGGGTGAGAGAAACGATGACTAGAAGCTTGTTATAATTTTTTAGCTTTTAGCACACCGGAGGAAGTTCGGTAGGGGGGGTGGTCCCCCCTGTAAGACGAGGGGTTAACGTCGCAATCGACCAGCCGACCAGAAATGTTATCTATAAGTCTACATAGATTACAATTTTGTTGGTCAGAAGTGGGAATCAAACCCACAGCCTTTAGATTATAATACCGAACGCCTAATACACGACGCCACGCCAACTCGAGCGCCTGCACCGCGCTCTCAACTTAAACACTTCGTATAGATTTGGTAGCACCAAGCCCTGATTGTGCGGAATAAAACACATTACGGAGTATGGAGATAATTCTTTCATTTGAACAATTTGTTGTCTATCTTTGCCTCCATCACTGCTGTTTGGTATACCTAGAAAGTGTTTTTTCCAGGATACGAGTTTTTTAAACTTGAACGGAACCAAAGTTAAATTTGCAGGGTAATGTTTCTTTGGTGCAATGCTATAATTATATACATCCAAAGACATAAAATGTAACTTTGTTCTTTATTGCATGAACTCTCTTTACAAACAGAGGTGAAAAAACGAATATAGGTCAATTTGGCTGAAGTGATATGTCAATGGTGACATTATTTGTTACGTTAGTATTTATTGGGCCAGATGTCGACAAATTAAAAGAAATCAAGATTATTTTCATACTTATAAATCAGTACACTTGGGTACCTATATAATTTGAATGCAAAAAGTGCCCATTTTTACCTTTAATCGGCAGGTCTTCGCGGTCTAATGATAGCGGTAATGTTGGCTGCTCTCATGAGTTCCCTTACGTCAATCTTCAATAGCAGTAGTACAATCTTCACCATTGACATCTATCCCTTATTACGACGAAACCCAACTGAGGGGACAGAGCTTCATGGTTGTAGGAAGGTCAGTGTCAAGATCGGTTTAATGTAATTAGGAGGACGAAATTGCGAAGCGTAAATGTTTTCCCGATCCATGCCCACTCTCGCAGGTTTCTGCGGTACTACACCGGTTTTCTTCTGGATATATATTCGGATTTCTTAGCAAAAATCTGTTCAGGTATTACTGGTATTATCTTGATGTACTGAACGCCTATAACCACGTATAGCCGCAATGCGCCTTCATCACCAATTGAGCCGAACATATCGAGCTTTATAAAAAGATATTTTACGAACCTGAAATCTCTTTTTCAAGGCGATTTGTACTGAAGGTTTCTTCTCAGTGGTGACGCGGGCATATGATTTCGTATTTAGACCATGAGTACATTTCCAGAAACAAGCAATCCTACTTTCAGCCTGGATTTTTTTTTTGTCATATTTGGAATGCTTACCAAGTATTAGCTCACACGTGAGTGATCAACTGAATACGCTGTCTTTGCGGTGTACATAAGATGATTTAGTATTTCACAGGAAAGTTCAAATCAAGGTTTACGCGGTTTTCTTTGTACTTGTTTGTCCATAAAACTGTCGAAACGTTCTCGTAGGTGGTCTACAATTGCTACCACTGTTATTAGAGAAATTCGTATCCCCTCCTCAAAGATAAACTAAAATAATAAAAATCTCCTCCTGTCTTTTTAAGAACATGAGAGTTGTCGCGTTAAAATATGCTAGAAGCCATGCCTATAATAGATGCCCTGGCGAAGGTGAATCTGAGAAAAAGCATCTTTCCACATAAGTAGGTTTTTTTGCATCTAAATACTAAGCAACCGGAACTCTCCATAATGTCAAAAATACAGTCACAATCTTCGCTCACCGTACTACAAAAACTACAAACAAAACCATAATATCGTTTTACATATATCTCATCTGTTTCTTACATTTTAGCACATCGAAAGAGGAGCAAATATCAACTTTTAAAACGAAAAACGGCCATTTAAAAAATACCCCACATATCCTGATCCTTAGCATTGTGATCACTAACCAATACAATTTCTCTATTGGGGATCAACATTGAAATTGTTGTTTGAATGAAAAATGTTTATGCCCTCGGTCCGGGTGTTGCCTAAAGAAATCATGCCCCGGCCCCCTTTATACACAAAGTCCACATTAAATTAATATATTTTGCACCCTTATGGTGGAGGAGACAGTACCCCTGTGAAGGATGAGAAGACACGATGCCTTTAAGTGGGTGTTATCATGCACTGAAGTGATTTATTAGTTCCTAACACTACATCAAATACGACCAGGACGTAGATTAATCATTTAAATACAATTTGTTAATAATCAAATACCTCGAAATTTGCTGTTAATGATGCCAGTTACCTATTACATAACGATAAAAGTAGGGGGGGAGGTCAAGTAGAACTGTACATCTGACTGCATTGTTAACTTGTACACTATTAACCTACCACACCAAACTTTCATGCCAAATCAAATATGAAATATTCATAACTCGTCTTTGATTATATATTAACTATATTCAATAAAAATAATTCCCTGAAATATGGACTTAATAATTAAACACGTCAATTGGGGTAATGTAATGCTAACTAAAATAGTGAAACAACATTTCCAAAAGATACTTTAATGAAATTGACTGGATTTGGAAACTGTTAGAACCAAACAATAATGGTGGCTAATTCAAATTAACAATTTTTAACTAATTGTAAAAAGAATAGTAAACATAATCATCATTGCATCTATCTGACTGCGCTTTTCGCGTATAATAAGTGAAGGGCCAAAATCAAAATAAGCATGTAACTTGCCAGATCACTACAAACTAAACACACCTTGATTTTTTTGGCAGTTTTTATGATAATTACACATAATTCAGAGGTGTGCTAATTAAATTTTGTTGCGGGTCCCTCGAAATCCAAGTGGCGGCCAAAATGGATGCCGTTTTGGCTAACGAAAGTATTTGAGGGTAATGTCCTACTTGAGCCTTCAATACACACCTGTTATTGGTGTCATATTGAAGATAATTTAATTACCTACGTGAATGATACCCAATTTTGTGGTTTCGCGTTGTTATCTACAACACACGTTTTTGGGGGCCAAAAAGGCATATTTTTGCCATGTTTTTTGTCCAAAAAATGATCGCTGCTGAAACTTACTTTTCTCCCCCATATTCAAAACTGTTTCTTCATATTTGATCAAGACTTCTCAGGAAGTTGCCTATATAATAATATGCATTTTGTGTGAAACGCACAGGATCATAGCCAGTTCAACTTAAAAGTTATAGTGTCTAGGAATGAATGGGGTCTTAATCACCAAAAAACGCCATTTTTGCACATTTCTCTAAACACATGAACAAATTGTGTGTCAATACCATATAAATCTATATGATTAGTTGTTTTGATCACCTAACTATAAATAAATTTGATTTCCATTGCTGCAGGGCCTTAAGCTGATTCCATTTTTTTGCGGTACCCTTCTTAATCAATGATGGCGGCCAAATGGCCGCTGCTTTTGACAAAACAATGTTTTTTAGATAACGGGAACGGTTGAAGAAACCTCCAATCTCATTTGATTGGTGTCATTTTAAAGCAATAAAATTTTCTACGGATTCTACCTCTTGAAATGGTGTTTATTGTATGTCAGCAAAATTGAGTTTTTGACATTTTTTAACCAAACGAGATCAAGAACGAGATTTTTCTACATCATGAAATTCCTGTCTCTTCATGAGTCCTATTACTTGTAGGACTTTGTCCCGAATGAAATATGCACATTGTGAAAAGCCAGCTTTACAAACATATTCCTGTAAAAAATTTCTAGTGCCCAAAGTAAAATGTTTCCAATCACAAACACAGTTTTTTAGCACATCTATATACACATGTAGTCTTAAAGACACTATCAGTGATTTGAAAAATAGTTTGAAATTTGCAGGAATAGCTTCAATGAAGGATAATCTGTAGAATTTCTCATAAGTACCTTTTCCAGCTAGAGAATTGAAAGAAAAGGAATAAACGGCAAGTGTCCAAGATACGATTCTCCATTCAACTGACGTGTGGTGTAAGTGTCCGTTCGGACAGTAATGACTAACATCTCCGATTCTGTCCTTAAGTTGCTTCTGGTCTTACATTTGCAGGTATGTTTAGGATACCTGTACTTGTTACGGTACATGCTAAAATCTGATTTTTGATGATTTTTTCGATGTTGGCTGATTTAGCAATCACTTGTAGTGTCGTAAATGATCAAGTACCATATCTTCAGTACTGGACAATGTGCTCATATAAATTTTAAGATTTTAACTGGCATCTCAAAGTACATATAGCATCCGAAAAGATCTTTAAGATTTATTATTCGGTATCTAGAAGGTAAATAATACCTCCAAAGGGACCCAGGATCCCAAATGACTACTGTTTTCAATTTAAAAACTTTTACTATTTCATAGCAACTGCTGCATGCTCAACTGCTTGGAAGTTGCAAATTTCATATGCACTTTGCCAAAAGGGTGATAAAACTATATTTTGAAGTTTTACTACAAGATTGCCCACACTTTGGCATACTACATGATGAAAGCAGATTCATTGTGTCCTTTACTTTTGTATTGTTCTTTCCAAGTCATATATGAATAATACTACTACTATTAAGTAATACTTAGTATAGATATCATGTGTCTGACTCTTAAATCTGTGAAAAGTTTCTTGAACACTGTGAAATGATCTGACTCCGTTCGCATTATAAATAGCTGCCTTGATAGGCTGATTCTTGGACAACTCCTTTGGACACGAGTGCAAATCCCTGTACACTTTAGACGAGCCTGTACACCAGTGTTCAACGTAAAAAAACGCCTATTTTCTAAGGTGTCCGATGTTTTCTCAGCGACTCTGAACAAAAATCTAACTTTTTATTTTTACTCGGAGTAACAAAACCGATAGAAATTTGTGATTGTAAGAATTTATTAGTTTCTTAATAGTTCACATATTTTAAGGAACTGGAAAGGATTTATCACAGAAACGTCACAGAACACGAGTGTTCAGTAGGTCATGTGTTCAAAAGTGTTACATTTTATTTTAGCCGTTCTGAAAAATTTAGTGCTCCATCATCAGCAACATGTGCATTGGGCGTGTATACATACCCGATACAATATCACTAACCAGTCAGATAGAACATCAAGACGCTTCTCCACAATAATTGCTAGCCCCACCAACAATATACGGATTTATATTTAATAACAAAGTTGTGATTTTCTAAAGGACTTCGATCAATCTAACTATAGCTCTTTCAAATATGGACAAGATTATGTATATGCAAAAACCCAATGTTGTTGCAAATTGAGGCACCCCCCTTGGGATCTCTGATCAGCCTTTAAATTGAATAGTGGAAGTAGCCTATGCTGGGATTATAGATGGTCGTGTGACTTGTCTTATTTGCAAAACATTTGGATTCAACGTGCTATGAATTTACACCAGAAATTCCAGTGTTTATCTATAATTGGGGGAAATGCATGAGTCAGACTAACCTGCATGCCCCTTTGCTTCACTACGGGTACACAACTGGCGATCCAGATTTTTAAAGGTCCACAATTACCGTGGGGGCTGAAAGGCTGAAACTGGTCAAAATAGCTCAAAATGGGCTGATTTGGCAAGAGTTTGCAAGATTACCGGGAGGCGCGCCTCCCTCCCTGGATCCGCGCCCTAGACACCAGCCGGATGTTGTCGTAATACCGCCTGGATGCAAAATTATTTCCGTAGTTAATTTGTACTATATCAACGCTATGCGTCTTGCACAATTAACTGCGGAAAAATATCGCGTCCCGGATTCCCATGCCCATATGGTATTGGCATCAGCTGCTTGTGGGGCGCTGGTATATTTCAACAAATGTCTATTTCCTGACAGGTAACTCTGCATCTAAACATGTTCCCTTCAAAAATTTCACAGCCCAATGGAACAAAACTTTGGAGAATCAGCATGTGATTGGGCTTAAAAAGGAGCTCAGTCACTAAATGCTTATGTGTTGATTTCAAGAGGCAGAGGGAAAGGTAGTTGTATTGTGGCTACCGAGAATGATACGACATTCGCTGAAGCATTCTTATGCCTTTTATGGCACTCCAAGTAAAGAATTACATTCTCCTTTACGTACAGGGTCAATGAACTTCGGTCACCATGTTTAGTAGTTCGGAAAATTTGATCCTACCAAACTTCTTCCGTGCCAGAGTGCCTTTACTAAAAAAGGAATGGGGGCCAACTACCAAGCTACACCCACAATAGCAACTGTATCACTCGAGTACAAACCTTCTATCTCCACACGGCCATAGATGGATTGTAACGTCCAATGAAATTCAAAGTGTTGATCGAAAGTACTTCCAGCCACCATCTGTTGTTTTGGAGAACCCCGGGTGGGGGGCCCCAATATGAAATTGATGTGGGTGTAAGCTCCGCTCCAACCCAGGGCAATTCGGTGACAGGACTGAAAAAATAAGGTCTTTGGGGCGACATACAACAATTTGCTTAAAAATAGGGGTTTCTATGACACTATTTTGCAATTTCCAAAAAATGGGTTTTTGGGGCTGAGATTTTGGCAAAATTTTTCTTAAAAAAGTCTTTTCAAAAAATTGGCAAATTTTCACCCCAAATAGGGTCTTTGGTATACTTAAAAAAAAGGGCTTTGGTTGAAATTTTCAAAAGTTTCATTGGTGACAACATCTGAAAAAATCATTCCCAGATGGGAAGTGCCCCCGGTTTGGGTATGACTGTTGCGGCTGCATGCGATTGCACTTCCTACTTATGTGGGTGCAAGAAAAACGGAATGAAATGTAAAGGGTGATTTCACTTCTCCAAAGGAGTGCAGAACCAGCCTATTAATCAGATATTTTGCTGTAGTATTCATTGCATATAGAGAGAAGAACATAAGAGCTGAGACCTAAGGCCAAAAGACTGGTTTCATCGTGTGTAAGCTATGCATAAGTATGGGAACAATAAGTACCAACTTCAAAATAAGTTTTTATCACACTTCTGGCAAATTTCATTTTTGAAATGGAACAACTTTGCAGAGGTGAACACTAATGCACACACATAGTTGCTTAAGTACAGGGTCTATTTAAGACCTTATGTAAAATATTACGTTTTAAATGAAATACAATCAATAAACCATTTGCATTTGCTGTAATATGACATAACCACATGAGGTTTTCTTCTAATATTCATCAGCGCCATTTTTGCCGTCATCTGGATTTAGAGGTTACCACAAAATTGAATCAGTAAGGCTCATTGCGCAACTAAATCAAACATTTATTTATATTTTTAGGTGATCAAAAACTGTCATCTATCATTTATATGTGATTGTAACACTTTTTACTTACTGAGGCAACTATAAAACTTTTTCCAGAATATGTTGTAAGCTGGCCTTTTCACAGTGTGCATTTTTCTAGGGACAGTTTTCTCAAGTAATAAGTACCCATGAATAAGAATTTTCATTATGTAGACAAAATGTCCTCTTTTCTTATCTCTTTCTTTAAATAATGTCCAAAACTCACATTGTTGCTGCATATACCCTTTAAAATAACACCTTAACTCCATCAAGCATTGTATAATCCTGTAGAAAATTTTTATTTGCTTTAAATGACCAATCACATGCTAATTGGAGGCTTTCTTCAACCCGGTATCCTTAAAAACATTGTTATGTAAGCAAGCGGCCTTTTGGCCGCCACGTGGATTTAAGGTTTACCTCAAAAAAGATGAATCAGCAGTCCATTTTGCAGCAACGAAATCAACCATTTAATATAATTAAGGTGATCAGAATTGTCATATAGCATTTTTATATGGTATGGACCAACATTTGTTTCATAGTGTTTAGAGAAATAGCAAAATGCATTTTTTGTGATTAGACCCCAGTCATTCTTAGACACTATAACTTTCAAGTTTAAATTGCTATGGATCCTGTGCGTTGTTCCCCCACCTCACCACATGTAACATTCCCACACCCACAAAGCAAAAATGCATATTATAAATGACAAATGCCTGAGAATTCTTGATCCAATTATGAGACCAAATTTGATATATGATGAGGGAGAACGTATTTCAGTCCTCATCATTTTTTTTGAAAAAATGGCAAAATATGCTTTTTGGCCCAAACCGTGTGTAGATAACAAAAAACCCACATAAGATGGGTATCATCATGTAGATAATTAAATTATCTTCAATATGACACCAAAAACAGGTGATTGACGGCTCACTAGGAATACCCTCGAAATACTGTCGTGAGCCAAAACGGCAGCCATTTGGCCCCATTTGGATTGCGAGGTGACCGCAACAAAATTAATTAGCACACCTATGGATTATGTGTATGATCATAAAAACTACCAAAAAAATCAAGGGTGCTAGTTTGTAGTGAGCGGCAGGTAACTCAAAAATAAGCATGATATTTGATTTGGCCTTCGCTTATACATCATCATTCCTTACACCAAGTAAAGTTAAATTTTAAAACATCTAGTTCAATGTCATGTTAATTCAAACCGATTGCTTTCATCATGTAAATCATGGCCTACACGTAATCACTTGAAAGTCTCTACCAGTATTCAGTAAATTAATCTGAATAAATACATTTGGACCCCATATTCCAACATAAGTAATTAAAGTAATCAAATCACTTGATTATTAAACATGTATGAGTCACAGAATATTGCGTCAAACTCAAGTTCAAATATATTTTAAACATGCATTTAGCAAATAATTTGTGAAATTTACAATCGTGAACATTTTAAAATAGAACTATTAAGTATCTCTACAATTATTGGGGTGATGAATAGAATGCCAAACCTATATTCCAAAAGAAAAATTTACGGCATATAAAATTACATCATGGTCCAACCATTCAGATAACTTTCATGTTAGAATGTACATGTAACATAAAAAAGGCATACATGTATATGTTAGTACATGCAGTACTATTATTTTC
Source organism: Ophioderma brevispina (assembly GCA_023653785.1). NCBI lineage: Eukaryota > Metazoa > Echinodermata > Ophiuroidea > Amphilepidida > Ophiodermatidae > Ophioderma > Ophioderma brevispina. Next base: position 29,731 of record JAMKCH010009069.1, read on the forward strand.
ACTACTGAACTTCCTGTCCGTATTAAGGACATCCAAAATATTCTCTCCATAGGGAAGTACAGGAGTGTAAAATGCAAAATCCATGTTTATTAACTCATCTTATTATTCCAAAAGATGGCAATGTTTTGATAAGGGCAAAGGAAATTCTAAAGCTCTACTTAAGTCCCTTTATTACTACCAATCCAATCAACTAAGTACACAGATCATGTCTGGGTGTATTCCTAGTTCACGGGTGGTTGGTTTCGAGCCCAAATCGACACAAACAGCTGAAGTGACTGTGCAGGATCCAGGTTTAAGGCTTTGCATTTACACCTCCTTTGGGTGCTTATTTAGCATACTTATTCACACTATTTCTACAAATTATCTCCCAATTAACTATGCATAATAGGCTATCTCTGCCAGGGGACGGCCTTTCCAAGTACTGCACATGTGTGTCTTAAAACTTCACGTAACAAAGAAAATACACTCTTTAGTACCATACATTGCAAAATAAACAAATTGTACTTAATTCATTTTCCTTTTGATCAAACTTTTGAAATGATACATCAAATCGAAAAGTAACTTTGCATCCAAAAATCATACGTAATTGATCAGACAATGTTTTAATCCATCTGATTTAACTCACATGTGTAGGCGTTGGTCACATGCCAGTTGCATCAAAAGGGCATACATAACGGTTCCTCCTTCCCCAAAATTACTTGGTATAAGTATCTACTTCTGCATTGAAGACATTTTTGTATTTTCAAGGCCTAAAATTCAACATTTTCCACCTACATATGTAGGAGGTTTTAAACAAATTCTTTGTTCTAAGTTACCTCATAATTCATGTCAATAAGCTTTCAAAATCATCCCTTCTAATTTGATCATTATACAATCCAAACAACAGACTTTAGCCAAAAGTACTAGAAGTTTGATATATTGGTATTCCTGGCTTTGTATATGAAAAATCATCACTTAAATACTACAAAAGTTATAAAATATTGTTACATACCGGGGAAGGATGAGAAGACACGATGCCTTTAAGGGGTGTATGCATGCACTGAAGGATGCATTGACCTATGTCCAAGAACCCCTTATGTGGACTCTTCCAAAATTTAATAGGGTGGATTATTTTCAATGCCTTTTGATTTGATGGGGCCCTTACACCCTCA
>JAMKCH010009070.1:0-40325 GCA_023653785.1 Ophioderma brevispina
GTTGTTTACAAATGGTTTTCAAACTACTTAAGTAACAGAAAACAGTATGTGTATTATCAGTCTGTGAATCTGAACTTAAAAATCTATGGGTGTGTACTCAGGGTCAATATTAGGGCCCATGCTATTTATACTCTATATTAACGATATATGTACACTTTCATCTGTATTAGATTTCATTTGTTTGCGACGACACCACAATATGGTATTCGCACAAAGACATGCCAGCAAAATGAGTTAAAATAAAGAATAAGAGAAGTAAGCAAACTGGTTCAAAGCCAATAAACTATCACTTAAAAGCCAGTAAAACAAATTACATGCGTTTGGGTACACGCGAAAATCACCTGCAGAGGAAGGAAATATATAGATGGTATGACAATGGAAACAACCATAACATTGGATAACGCGGATCTTGAAAGAGTAAAGTATACAAATTTCTTGGTGTATTGTAGATGAAAAACCTTACTTGGAAATGTACATATGAAATCTATCCAAAACAATCCAAGAAACCATTGGTGTTTTAACAAAGAAAAAACATTTTATACCGGAATGTATACTTACTCGCTGTACTGTACTCTAATTTTGCCTTAGATAAATATGGAATCGTAATATGGGGGAAATACTTGCAAAACGTACCTAGATAAATTAAAGCTTCAAAAATGGGCAGTGAGGACAATATCAAATAGTCTTACAGAAGCCATACTGCCACCCTTATTTGCCAGATATAACGCCTTAAATATAGGAGAGATATACAAACTAGAGCGTGTATATTTATGTATAATATTCCATTGAAACAAATTGCCACGTACATTTAACGGCTATTTTAGTAACGTCTGACATTCACAAGTATGGCACGAGAAAAAATAGCAACAATTATAATCTTACGAGAAATAAGAAAGTTTTTTTTTAAATATGAATATATAAAACTCATGATATGAACAATTGGGGAAACATCTACAAATTCGAAATCAGTATCTCACTTTCGCAAACAATTTAAAAGCGAACTATTTCCAAATTAAGAATAATTTTGCATAGTTTAGTTATACGGTAGATGCTACGATTTCAATTGGAGTAATTTTGATATCATGGTGCATTGAGCGTTTTATCGTGTTTTGTTGATTGTAGGTCCATTATTTAAGATATTTTGTAACATAACTTTCGGGGTGCCCCAGTTGGTCTTAGTGGCCTTTTGGTACAACTCCTCCATAAATTTTGTTTATGTAATTGCTTTGTGTAATATGATTTTATGGAAATAAAGTTGGAAGTTGAGACAAAGAGTTGTATTTTGCTGATTGAAAACAGCCTATGTGACAATTAAAGTCCAAAACCCGTGGTCTTAACGGCCAGGAAGTTAAGCACATTACACGCCATCAGGCGCAAGGCGCAGTATCGAGTGGCAGTGGTGAATTTTGCTGCGTAAGTAAGGGCGCGTGTTTAAGTACTTTTGCGCGAACGCATCTGGGAAAACGAAAAATACAAATTTGAAAAATGTAAACAAAGCGCCTAATTTAGGACCGATGAATGGTAAATTTCTTCTGTTGCTGGAGTTGCGACAAAAAGAGGTGATTCAAATAGTGCATAAAGATGTATTTTCATCACATGACTCAACATACTCAATTTTGAAGTTAAAAGATTAAAGTATTTAAGAAAGAGACAGCTTGGAAATGGCGTGAAAAGTCACTTTTTTACTAAAACACGGATTCTCAATGTTCAATTTTCTCAAAATTTGGCAAAATTTTCAGACAAGATAAAAACTCCAAAATACCGAAGCAAAAGGTAAGGTTTAACTTTCCTACTATGGCAATCGGTCGTCTCTCATTTTCATTCTAATTTTCTAACTAAAGATATTCGCCAACTAGATATACTCCAATTTTGGAAAAGAAAGGTAAAAATCACTATTTTTTGGAACATTTTTCCTTTATATTCGAAAGTACGCTCTATTTTAAAATGAAACAAAAACGCGTCCCTAGACCAAGGTCTTGTTTCTAAAAACTAACATAAGAAATCTGAAATTCAAATTTTGTTATGCTGTCTGAAAATTTGAGGGAAAAATCCTTGTTTTTTTTATATGTGCTCCAAAATACGGGAAGTTTACATTAATCTGATGCTATCATCGGGTTCATCGTCCAATTTTCTTTTAGAATATGTATATGTTACTACAATAATCAAATATTTTGAAAGTTACAAACCAAAAATGATACTCGGAAACTCAAGGTTAAAGGTCCATGACCTTACTTAAGGTATGGGATACGTATTGACATCCTTATCTGGCCCATTTTTGTTTCGTTAACATGCAACACATGTTAAGATGGGGGGGGGCAATTATGGTTACCTGTTGACATCTATAAACCTATACATCTGTATGTATTTAGTTATAGGCATTCAATATGACTTTTTTTTAAAGTTGAAATACGTATGAGATGATGGCTTTGAACATTAACAACTCGTATCTGGTATTTTTGTTTTGACCAACATGCTTAAAATTCAAAATGCCGGCCAATATATTAAAAATATATGGCATTTGTAGGTTTTTAGATCTCTTAAAAGGCAGCAATATTGGCTGCCATCAGATTTGTAAGCATGTTAAAACACACTTGGAAAAAGTCAGATATGAGGTCTCTGTTGAGAGCCCATAATTATGTCTCTATCACAAATAAATTGATTGAGGTATGGTCAATTGAATGATTTCTGGGCATATAGACCCCGCTTCCCCCCACCTGGTGGCTATTGGATTTGTGGTAATGTTGTGATCAACTCACCAGTCAAGAGGTTCCCGTCCCGTAGATGTCCCGTGCTTTAAACCCTGGATATAGAGCATAAAATTATGGCCATAATGAAGGATTTAGAGTGGTAGCGGCCATATGGAATTTTGAGAAAATGCCACTGCAGAATTTGAACATCCTCCAGAAATTATTGGCTTATGTCCTCATAACTAAAATCTTTTGAGTAAAGCACCCGACCCGCACACCAAAGTGTTGTGGGTTTCGAGCCCCGCTGATGTCCCATATGTTTTCGCCCTTGAGTAAGGCACTTTCACCCCAATTATCTCCTCTCACCCAGTGTAATAAATGGGTACCGGCATATTTAATGTGAAGGTAACAGACTCGCAGTAGATGAGGAGTGGCGATCCCCCTACAGCAACCTTATATGGTGGAGTCTGGCCAATCGCTTTGAAAGAGAGATGGGCACTCCGTTCCTGTGTACACAGTACCTCCCCTTTAACTTTTTGTAAGCTAAAACCGGTTATAAAAAGTCTGTACACCATTTCCACCCTGCGCCCACAATTCTCCCTGACTATTATGGAAAGAAGTCCAACTTTAGATTTGAAGTCACCTCTTACTCTCATTACCATTTTGTACATCAAATGTTGCCTACATGTGCCAACACAATGCTGCAAGGTTTTAAAAAACTCATGTAAATACATGAGTTTTAATTACATGACCAGAGTGATGTTGCAGAAATTGTCTTATTGGTCTATTCCACTCTAATTACACCCATTTAGGGTGACAACAACCTTTACGATTCAGACACTTAGTTTATCATAAAACACGAAAAAGTTTAACATATTCCTGATTTTTTGTTGAAGACCTTGGAATTCCAAACAAATTGTCACTTTCTATGGCTTGATTTTGATGAAAATCACCTGTATTAAGAGCATTTTTAAGACAATCATTCTGTTTGTGGTTAGAAATTTCCTGCTGGACTCTAAATGCAAAGCAACTAGAAATACAATTTATATACAGTCTTCCGCAGGGGAATATAACTTTTCAAATAGAAGCACAATCCCTACTTTTCACCACCTGGGAACTTAAGATTGAGAGAAGTCAGGATCAGAGGGTAGTCACTACCATAACGAACATCAACATTACTGTATGATATTTCGCCCTCTCTGTGGCCAGCTCACTGGAGGAATCCCTGAATCCTGAAGTTTTTTGGCCAAAGAGACAGGTGATTCTAGTTTAGTTTTGAATGAAACATCAACACTTGTAAGTTGCTTTTAATGTCAAGACAATTGTCTAATTAAGACATTTTAACATTAAAGACATATCAGTGATTTATCCGAAAGAGTCAAATAGTCGATGGGACAATGTCCTTCTATGCTGTTGTGTGTAGTCCTCCTCGGGGGCAGGGGAAAACCAGTGTAAATTCATAATTATTAATCATATAATCGTCTAGTCCCACAAATAAAACTGACATTTTCTTGAAAAAGAATAAAATGTCCACTTCATTTCATTTTCCTCCATAGCAATTGACCGAGTGGATACACATATCTTCAGCAAACATGGAGTTAAAGATTTCCAAATCACCGGCCCGGTCTGCGGTGTAGAAAAACACTTTCCAAATTCCCTGCATCTGTGATTGCAGAACCAATTGTTATATTGTCGCGCAGCGGAAGAGATTTCACTGTTACGCTCGTCATTTAGCCTGAGTACTTTTCAGGACAAAATACTTAACCTCATTCACAGATAAACAAATATGAGCTTCTATAGTGCGTGTTCCATTAACTTTGGCCATATTTTTCATCATTTATTAGAAAAGGAAGAAACATGAACAAACATCATGAGAGAATGTTACTGGGCAAGCTTGACCTAACAACTTCTGCAGACCAAACTCCGTAACTTTTTCTTCACTTCATTTCTATTCAATTTACGGCATTTTTAGAAAATTTAGTGTCAACCGACCTATATATATAATGTCACTGGTTAGTTATTGTGAGAGAGACGGGTATTTGTCACTCAACCCGAATCGTGGAGGTGGTACACCTGGCTATAAACAATGGCCCACATACCCCTGCCCCTTGTACTACTCTTTAGCTCATGGTTAGCTACAATCTTACATCTCCATTGGTCTCTGATATTGTGGGAAGAATAAAATTGAGGTTGACATTTTATTATTTTTAAGAAAATGTGCCAGCTTTATGTGCGTGAACATGACAGTTATGTATCGTTAATTTATTATGAATTTCCTTTGGGTTTTCTCTACCCCCCCACCAGATTGGGACTAAGAAATTTGTTATACATTGGTTATTTGGTCCCCGTCCCATGGTCTAAAAGTATTTGAAAATTGGGCAGGATAATCTTTTCAAGGTGAAGAATAAGTCTGTAGAATTCTCATAACTTACTTTTTCCAACTGAAGATTGACAAAAAGGAAGAAAGACAGCACTGGGTTCAAAGATACGATCTCCATTGAATTACGTTGACATCTCCATGTTGTATTTAGTGTCCGTGACACAATGACTAAAATATCCAATTTCGTCTTTATTAGGTTGTGCTTCTGGTTCCTATCATTTGAGGGTATGGTTAGGATTACCTATACTTGTTACGACATGCCAAAATCGTACGTGTGATGAGTTTTTGAATTTTCTGATTTAGCAATTCACTGATAATTTTTGTTTTTTGTGCCTTTAACTAAGTAATCGATTGCAATACATTAATATTTTCTTTTGATATCCGTTATTTACTATAAATCAGTACTGTAATTAGTAACAGTTAAAACAGTAATTTAGCTTTTGTGATTTAAAATAATTGATAGGTAGACATTTAATTTCAGTAGATTTTTCATATAGAAGTCCCATGGATGCAAAGAGGTATTGCCATTCTTCCGTCAAGCGCTACTGCACAACATCATACAGTGCATGACGGAATCAATTGTAATACCTCATTTGCATACTTGGGAACTTCTATATGAAACTCTACCTTAATTCCTTTAGAAACTTTATTATTTTTGATTGATTATCAGCAAACAATTTGTCAATACTTTGCTCATTGTAGTGTTTTTGTCTGACGCATCAATGCATTCAAAACACCAGAATGTGCTTCACAGTACTTGCACTGCAAGGAATACATTCTGGTATCTGTTCACCCTTAAGAAGGCATGCATGAGTTTTCAAGTGGTGACCAATGCGGGCACGGTCCAATTATGACAATGCCAACTCTCCGTTTATCCAGTCAGATGGGTTGTGTGTTTTCGAACCTTGGTTGAAAAGCATGCAGCTAGTTATCGGGAATGTGCCCCCCCCCCCCCCCCCCCCCCCCCCCCCAACCCCCCCCCCCCCCCCCCCCCCCCCCCCAAAAAACTCCCATAATGCCTGCCATTTGTTAGGTACATAATGTTTAATGTTGATCTTGAGATCCTTGGTATGGGATTCTTGACATGTTTAATATTCAATGGCGACCCTGATGAATTCATCGTCTTTACAGAAAAAGTGCAGTATTACATGCACTTTTAGACCTTTTTAAAATGAACCTCAGAAACGTTTGGAGCAAAATATGACATAGACGAGTGTCCTTATATTCTCGCGTCACATTCAACTTGAGAGTGACGCACATTACAAAGTCACAATAAGCGGAAGTGCATGTGCCCCTATAATTGGCGTGTGATACCCTGTTACGAAACTATCGGGGTCATCATGTTTGGTAAATTTTGATTGAAAAGGTTTATTCCATAAAGCCTGCTAAATTCACAGGTTCTAAAAACCCTAATCCAGGTTAACTTGTAGAAAACATATTAGAGGTTGTCTACCATCCTAAGACTCCCTTTTTGCCTCAATAAAACCCCTGTGCGCTCCTGCTGCATTCATCTGAATTTCACAGTCGGAGCTATTGCGTATCAGCCAGTTGAGCCACATAGATGACTGAAAAGGAAGGTAAGCAGTGAGTGAAAGTTTACAATATTAGCAAGGCATAAAAAGCTTGACAGCACATCTCTTCCGGTATCTCACTACCATTTCATGTCATGTTAGGGTTAGATGTAAGGTTTTTACTAAAAGATCTCTTAAAAAGTTACTTTTTCTTAATAAAACACTCTTTTGTTACTATATAGTAAAATTTTGTTACTATATAGTAACATTTTTTTTCTCTTAAAAAGACACTTTTTTACACATTTTTAAAGATTTTTTCCATTTTTTAATTTTTTTTTACTAACACTAATTTTTTCTTAGCCAAGAGGATTGTGCCACAGGCCTATAAGTTACTAAACTAGAAAAATCATCTTTTCTACTCTTTTACAGAATAAACCTCAATACTAGATTACAGTTTATTCTGTTATAGGACAAATAGTAACATAGTAACTCTAGTAAAAAAACCTCAAACCAGAACCCCACAACGTCAAAAAACCCCACAACATATCATTTATACCTATAAACTACCCCACAACGTCCCTCAAGTAAGTGTATACACACACACACCTCACACACACACACACACACCCTCACACACACACCTCACACACACACACACAGGCAACGCACGCACGCTGCTGCACGCACGCGCTGCGCCCGCTGCACACACACGAATTCATGCCGACGCATCGGACGACCTAACTAAAAACCTAGGTGTTAGTCAAAATTTAATCCATCATTGTTTCACCAAGTCCTCACTTACAGTACCTAATTATGTGGAGAAACATTAGGAGAGCATCGGCAGTGGGAAAATCATGTGATTAGGTGCTAAAACTGAACCAAATTGGAAATTAGAGCATTATTTACTGCACTCTACCATATCAGAAGTGCAGTGAAATAGTAACAGGAATTTACAAGTGACCATATTGTTGAACTACACCCTACACATTACTTACGGAGAGAGCATAGGTGACAGCTAAGCCCACATAGCTTGGGTCGAGGTCCCCTACAGTAGCTACTGTGAGTGATGTCAAACCTGACAGAAGCACAAAGGCAGCACCGATAAAATCCTAGTGATAAACAAAACAAGTAGGCATAATGAATGGTGATACAAATGTTAGGAGGAATCTGCTTTTAGCAACTTAATATAGAACCCACCATTCCTTTTACAATATAAGCATATTTTAAGGGTGTAGAGCATTCCGCTAGCGTACCACGCACTTGCCAGTGATTGGGCATAAGTGCACCTTGACAACAATCGCAGATGCTGAGTGACTCAATCGTGCGTGATCAGTGCGTAATTTGCACAGCCCTGGCCCCGTTAGTGACGAGCAATCTACATGTTAAAGCAATTGTGGATATTTCTTCCACAAATGACTGAATTTGCAAGTAAGATTACTTATTCATACATCGCCTAATCCAAGGTATATGATATGAATAACAGCTTTTTTATTTTCATACCAGTTTTTCTCCCCAAAGAGATCTATAATATATTTTACCAATGCCTTACCAATCTAACACCAAGCCATCTGTTGGCTGACTGCAGGTAGAGATTAGCCAAAGTACTGTTGTCTATTCGTTCATACAGCTCCTTCCGAAACTTGAAGTGACACCTGTACAGGGGAACCTAAATACTTTAAAAATATGCACTGGCATTTGCCCTGCAGCATGGGGCTTGACTTATGTTTGATAAAATTTATATAAATGACAAAAATCCACCCCCAGTATTTCATGAAATTAAGTTTTGCATTGGTTAACGCAATCCCATGCATTACACAAATATTAAGAAAATTTATTTTTAAAACTTCAACGCTACTAACATTTACGCTCTTCAGGAGCACTTTCACTGGATCAACCAGCGTCTTTAGCTGATGTTATTGTTCTGTTGACAGTTGTTGCTAGTGATGTTTTGATGAGCAGCCTCGGATGACGTCGTCAACCTTGGTGACGTCATGCATGTGATGAATTTTTTTCAGGTAGGGATATGCGGCCCCGCTTTTTTAACTTGGGGCTTGCGAACTGATTTTGTCTCCAAAAGTAGGGGCTTGGGAACTGAAATTTTGAGGAGGGCTTGGGAGCTGAATTTGGCTAAAATTTAGCTTCTGAGGCAAAAATTTTCTGAAAAGTGGACCTTAACGAGACATGAGGAGATTTCCAGAAAGAAGCGTCCCCAATTTTTGTCGAACCCCGTTTTTTTACATATTTGGAATGCTTACCAATATATTAGATCACACCTGAAGTGAATAAGCCGAATACGCTGTCTTTATGTAATAAGATGATTTAGTAGTTTCTGTCATGCACGACAGAAATTCAAAGCATGGTTTTCTATGGGGAACGATTACAATAGCAGGCAAGTTCAAAACATGGTTTGCAGTTTTCTTTTGCACCTGTTTGTCCAATAAACCTTCGAAAATTTTCTTGGTAGGTGGTCTACAACCGATCCAGTGAAATTTGAGAGAAATTCGTATCCTGAAAAAATCTCCTCCTGTCACTTTAAGATGTGAATTATGCTTAAAGTGGGGTCTTGGGAACTGCTGGAGAGATGCAAAATGGGGTCTTAAGGGCTGCACGTTTATACCCGTACAACTTTCCAATGTCAGTACCCCCTCCAGGGTGATGATGTCCCTCCCCACTTGTTTTGGGGATAAGGAGTTTTCCCCAACAGGGTCGATTTCCAACCCTTCACGGTTCAGTTCGGGATTTTTAAATTTGATGTGGATGGCTTCGAGAACCCTGCGAGGGAAGTCCTTGGGGCTCCTTATCCAAAACTTTTACGTTTTCCAAAACCAACCCAAGACAGGACAGCCTGGATCACACCAAAAAAGGCATTTTTGTGACCCTTGCTCTCGGTAGAAGGACTCTCTGAATGGTTATATATGGAGTTTTTAATTCTGTGGGTGTTAGTACAATTTTTAAACCTCAGAATACTTGTCTTTCCCAAGGACAAAACAGAACTGGAAAAGCAATCTGGTGTTGTGAACAGATCACATGCAAAGACTTCAACACCTTGTATTTTGGCAAATCTGAGCATAAGCTCAAAAAGAGGCTTAATTGGGAACGTAAGTCAAAAGCGGCCAGTTCCAAACCAGCAATCAAAGAACACATCGACAGGAGCAAGGGGCACCATATTGCCTGGGAAAACTTAGGGAGCCCAAGGACTTCCCTCACAGGATTCTGGAAGCCATCCACATCAGAACTAAAAATGCCAAACTGAAACGTGACAAAGGGTCCGAAATCAACCCCCTTTGGGAAAAACTCCTTATCCCCAAAACAAGGGGAACCACATCATCGTGTTTATTACATCATCAAGATCGACGACATCGTCGGAGGTTGCTCATCAAAACATCACTAGCAACAACAAAACAGAGCAACAACATCTGCTGAAGATGCTGATTGATGCAGTGAAAGCGCTCCAAAAGAGTGTAAATGTAATTAGTAGCATTGAAATTTTAACAAAAAATTCTTAGAAATTACCGCTATGTAAGAACTTTCATCATTACACAAATATTAAGTTTCAGTCTGGCAAATGCACCTTTCCGTTGTAACCCGGGAGCTAGCAAACATTTGTAACACATCTCAAGTACAAAAGGTTTGAGTGATTAAATATGTTGACAGACTGACAAGGACCCCTGAAATGTGATTCTTAAGTGCAGCAAATGGTGCCTTAATGAGAAGGGGGCCAAGACAAAGTTTGTACAGGGGTCAAATTTTTAAATTGATCCAATCATGTTGAAAAGTATACCATGTTATTTGTCTAACCACAAGGATTCAGGAAAGATATAGTTTGTACTATCTACAATGTAAAGTTTAAGAGTTATAGGCTAAAAACAGCAAAAATCAATAAAAAAGGTCAATTTCAGTTGTATAGGGGTCAAATTTTAAAGTTGCTCCGATTTAGATAAAAGTGGTGCAAATTATTGATGGAGTTCATAGGATTAAAATAAGGAATAGTTTTGACTGTCTAAAATACTTAGTTACCAATGTAGGGGGCCCCGAAGGTCATCATCCATTGCATTCAATGGGGCTTGACCTCATTTCCCCCTACTTTCTTAAGCAAGCATTTGAGACACTCAAAACTATTCCTTATTTTGATCCTATGAGCTCCACCAATAATTTGCACCATTTTTTATCCAAATCGGAGCAATTTAAAAATTTGACCCCTTACAACCTGAAATGGACCCTTTTTATTGATTTTTGCTGTTTTTAGTCTATAACTCTTAAACTTTACGTTGTAGATAGTACAAACTATACCTTTCCTGAATCCTTGTGGTTAGACAAATAACATGGTATACTTTTCAGCACGATTGGATCAATTAACAATTTGACCACTGTACAAACTTTGTCTTGGCCCCCTCTCCTTAAGGCACCATTTGTGGCACTTAAGAATTATGTTTCAGGGGTCCCTGTTAGTCTATCTATATGTTTAATCACTCAAACCTTTTGTACTTGAGATGTGTTACAAATGTCTGCTAGCTCCGGGGCTATTGCATGACCAGGCTAAGGGCCTGTTTTTAGCATGTATGCCCCATATCACATGGATGGAAGCCAGAGCTGGATGGAAGCCAAGCAAATTGCACAATACCTCCTATCTGTTTAAAAATTAGTCAAGAAAACTAAGTAGAATGCATGTGATCAACTTAACCTCTAAGCTCGACATTTGAAGACCATTGAGTGTTTCGCCAAGAGAGCATAGAATTGGAGACTTGGCTATGCTGTCTAGCCTCTTCAGTTCGCTGTAACAGTAACAGACTAGTCATCAAAAGACACCAATTTGAACAGGGTTACTTACTTAGTTGCGGGACCAGTTACAGGTGCGTGTTTCGAGCGTCTTTGGGACCCCCTGATTTACCCGGAATAGTATCGATTTTTATATCAGATGAAAGGCCATATTTTTTTCGCATTGTCGTCGTGAAATTTGAGCCCTCAAATCCATTCATTCCAAGATATAACCCAAAAAACGCTGTTTTAAGTGGTTAACCATCATATTAACCCAGTATTGAATAGGACGTTGCACCATTCATTCTTGCGTCTAGCATCAAAACCGCGAGTTTGTTTCCCACGTACTTGATGAGGTATGTGCAAGTGCGAGGCTTTCATATCAAGTAGAGAACATCAATAACATAATCGGAACAAGCACCTTATGTAAATAAATTTCATATTAATCTTCCTATTTGGTTTTGAACTGAGAACTAATGTAGTTAAATTTTATGGTATCAAAATGTTAATGACATTGACCAACACTATTTGTAGTTATTTTTTACTCTTGTATACACTACATTGACCGTTGAAATGACCTTCACCATTTTCGGTTCCTGAAATGCGCCCATCCACAAAGTGTCATGACCATCCACATTGAACCACACTGTGATTTGAATTTTTTTTGACCTTGATGACCACATTTCTCAGCTTAAGGTGCAACGAGAGATTTTTGATGCACCCAATATTGTGTCTATCTAATTTTTATATAGAGTATGCACTCAATAGATTTCTTATCTTGTATTTGGCTAAAGAAATGTCTTCAAAGAGAGAGAAAAAGGTGATTTGATTCTTTGTATTTCAATATAAAACATAGGCTGAATTTTGTATTTGCTCCTATACGAAATTAGAAATTTCTCAATTTTCTCTACCCAAAGAAACATTCTCAGCCTAATCCTTTTGGATGGGATATTATTGATGGAAAACTTAACATCAGTGAACAAATCAAGTACTTTTCGATTTGTTTCGTGACACTGTTGTGAAATCCCTAGTTGCACCTTTAATCCTTTCAGATGGGGATATTTGATGGAAAGCTTTACATGAGGCAACAATCATACTTCTGATTTTTTAAGGACACCTGATATGTGTAAATCTCTGTTGCACTTTTAGCCTTGAATAACCTGTCAAAATTTTTGGCAATGAATGCCTACTACACCCATCAGTTTTTCATGACCATACTAACCATGTGTATGATTTGACCTTGGACAACCCCACATGACCTTGAATGACCATCAAATTTTTGGCACTGAATGTTTGACACATCCCCCACCAAGTTTCATTACATCCTAACCCATACTTAGTGATTTGACCTTGAATGACCCGCATGACCTTGAAATGAATTTCAAATTTTTTGGCCTTGAATGCTGACCACACCTACCAATTTACCATCCTACCACAATTCACAATTGTTATCGCAATTTAATCCCAGTTGACCTTGAATGACCCTTCATGACCTTGAACTTCCCTTTCAAATTTTGTGGTCAACTAAATGTTTACCACACCCACATTCATCATCCTGCCGAAATTGACAAGAGTTACAGCAATTTAAATCCCATTTTTGACGTCATTTGGCCTTGACCCATGCCATATACCCCACCGCCGACATCGGTCACCAACTACTTGGGTGGCATCTATGGTGCAAAGATGGACACAACTACTTGCTTAGACAAAATATAACGTGTTTACAAGGCGTTAAACAGATAACACTATCGTGTTTACAAGCTTATACGATAAACACATCCCTATTTTTTCACCAATTGACCCATTTTTGACCATATTTGAACCTTTGACTAAGTCACAATGAATACCACTTCAGAGCCCACCCGCGTGTACTTGAATACTCTATGTTGGCGAAGATGGACACCAAACGTCTTAGATCCAAGATATCGCGTGGGACACACACCAACACACGGATCTGCAGGCTTTTCTATAGTCCCCTTTGCCAACCTAAAGTTTGGCGGAGACCAACCAAGATTTCAATCTTGATTCATGTCGGGTCGGTCCATTCACAGGTGACTACAAAAAACCACTGCACACTTGTCTGGTTAGTGATGGAAACTCCAGAGTTTTTCCACAATGTGGAATATATTGTAGTTTCCAGTGCAACAAGGAAATTCCACATATCAGGTTTCCCTAAACAATCGAAAATACTGATTTTTTCCCTATCTAAAGCTTCCATCAAAAATAAAACCCCCCAAAAAACCTGAAAGGATTAAGGTGAGAAATGTTTATTTGGTACAAAAATTGTGAAATTTCCATAATTTCGTAAGAGCAAATACAATTCAGCCAATGTTTGATATTGAAAATATAGCAGGTACGAATCTATGAGTGTCTAGTGCTATATGAAATTACTATTTGACACAATATTTGGGTGCCTAAAAATCTCTTGTTGCACCTTTCAGTTTCTATACATTGCCAACTTCCGAATTGCCAAAAAAAAAAAAAAAAAAAAAAAAAAAAAACAAAAAAAAAAAAAGAAACAAAAGCAATTTGATAGCGACACGTGTGAGTCACCACTGCGTCACTTTCATCAGGAATCTGCATTTGTTACCATACTCCTGATAAAACAAGATATGGAATTTTTTCTGAAACACTGCAATAACAAATGATTAGGCATGAAAAAAATGTTTGGGAGTATCCCGACCGCCCCTAAAAAAAACCTGCCGACTCAAAAGTTTTATGCAATTGCAAAAAATAAAAAAATATTCTGCCGCTGATCCATTATTTCCATCCACAATTTAAAAAAAATATTTTTTTAACGCAACACCAAGACTAAAAATCACAAAACAAGACAACAAGCAACACAACAAGTAAAATAAAGATCTTTGCTATGTCATTTGAAAAAAGCTTTAAGTAGTACATCTTGTATTCATTTTAAGAGTAAAAATGAGAAGATCTAAAAAAACAAAACATCTGACCGACCCTGATATTTTTCTCTGTTACGCCAACCAAACCTTTTTTTATACTTAGCTTTAGACTGCTGTCTTGTTAGGCCACATTAAGGTGGCTGTTAAGGGGTCAGGAATTCAAAAGGAACTGTTTTTTTGGCCGTATCTTCTTAATTATTGGTCCAACATAATATAAAATATACATATTGAGAATGAAATTACTCAAGGAATCCAATATGATAATAGTTTTTTTCCCCAAAATACGTGTTTTTGAGAATCAAAAAAAAAAAAAAAAATAAAAAATGGTGATTTCACTCATTTTTTTTGGGGGTTCCCTACAAAAATATAGAATGTTGATAAAATGTGCCTTGTTCGTTTTGTATTCCAGAATCCTAGTTTCTAAGAGGGTCGTTATTCCCCTTTTTTCCAAATTCTGGCACTATTTTATCAAATTATTTGCAAAAAGGCCAAAATCCGCGCGTTTAAATTTGGAACAACGCCAATATTGTTCACAGGTTGACATAATCACGATTTTTTAACAAAAATGATAACCTAAAAAATACCTCCCCTAGCTTGTGATATGCTCTATACGATGCCATTCATTTCTTACCTGGTTGCTGAGATGATTTACGAGTAACTGGGAACCGAAATCACACTTATCGCCAAATTGAATACAGGAAAATCGCCCATTTTGTCCAAATATTGTCCGTTTCGCTCCAAATATGACCTATTCCAAAACACAAGCGATTCATCTCGTATTCTTCACACGGCTTCTGCACCAGGTCAAATGACATCATCTGGATTCTTATGTCAAAATTCCACAATTTATGAGGCTCAAATCGTGAAATTAAAATCCCATTTTTTTTTGCAAAGCCTCCACTGGGCACCATTTTACAATTGCATACAAGTTACTATGGACATGCGTCATATCGAACCGCTCATTGTTCAAGCGTTTCTGATAGCGCCATTTCACGCGCTCCCGAAAGCACAGCCGCGTATTGCATAATACGCCAAATTACCCGCCCTTTTGCAGTTCAGGCCATGTAATTGCTTTTGGTCAAAAATGGCGTAACATAGTAAAAGTAAAATGAACAAAATACGAGGAAAAATAAATATAATGATTCTGTAAATATATGGAAGAAAACATGTTAATGCCATTAAACATGGAAAAAAACTAAAATTGGCGCATTGACTAAGTTTCCTGACTTAACAGCCCTCCTTAAAAAAAGTTGTTATCAAGCTTCTTCTCAGGTTGAAAACTATACTAATGGTTTTTAAAAAAAAATTATAATTTTCTATGTGTGTTTACATGTAAGTAATGACCATCAAGTTACTTGCTCTACTTAAAGGCCCTATCATTGATTTGCCAAGTCATAAGATCGAATAAATTATCAAAAGTCCGATTTTTGCATGTCTGTAACAAGTATGGGTACCCTAACATACCCTGAAAATGATAAGACCAGAAGCAACTTAATAAGCACAAAATCTGATGTTTTAGTCATTACTGTCCGTACAGACACTTACTACAACACATATTTGAATGGAGAGTCATATCATTTAACAATGCCATTTTCTTCCTTTCTGGCAATTGTTCACTTGAAAAAAGTAACTTATGAGAATTCTACAGACTTATCCTTCAATTTTTAGCTATTCCTGCAAATTTCAAATATTTTGACTCTTTTGGGCGAATCACTGATTGTGTCTTTAATGCCAGCCAATACCATACTGCACACCAGAGATGGTCATACATACTCAAGACAGTATTTATCGTAACTTTAACAAAATAAACTTTAAAGAGAGGACACTTTTCAGACTTAAATACCTATATAGGGGGTTGTGAAAATTAGCGACCCTGGGTCACTAGTGACCCAGGGTCGCTAATTGTCATAACCCCTATATAGATTAAATCTATTGCCACCAACACGGGCTTGTTAGCTTAATTAGTAAGAGCGCTGGGCCAGTAATATGGAGGTTGCCAGTTAAAATCCGGCCAAGCACAAACCAAAAACCGTGTGCACTGGCCATCTCCAAGGAAAAATTTGTTTAAAAATGCAAAATTGACCAATTTGGAGCTGACTTTTACATTATTTTCTTTTAAAAATAATAAATGAAAAAATGGAATTTTTAATTTTCAAAGAATCTAATGCACATATTTTACTAACGCGCATGGGAGTTTTGCGACAACCCATTTTTTTAATGTGGCCTTACACAAGTCAACTAATTGCGCACCAATTTCAAAACATCAAGTAGCTTTTGCAGCTAAAACTTTCAATTTTACTTTTCAAGCTCATGGTATTTCTTTTCCAAAATGATATCCTAAAAAAGTCCACTTTTATTATCATGGTCATCTACCAAATCACCATTTTAAGTTTACCTACATGGATGTTTTAATGAAGAACTGCTGTAATATGAAGAACCCAATGGCAACAGGAAGAATGAACACAAGGAATATCGGCGTGACAACAGCATTTACTATGACGGCTGAGATGCAATTTAGGAGGGCCACAACCACCCATAAAAGTGTGTCTCCAAGTAACTGGAAAAAGAAGAAAGGGGAAAACTTGAAGAGACTGCTGAGCAAGGATTCCATCTCTATGTGTTTACGGCAGGGTGAATTGGAGATTGAGAAGACATTTAAACGATTCTCATTGAGGAAAAAATTCTTAAAAAATTTCTTCTTCAATTGGGGGGACTGGGCATTGTGGCCTGAATGTTTTCTACAGGACATATAAGACAAAACAATTTTTTCAGGCTTATGCAAAGTGTAAATACAGAACTTTTTTTTCAGTAGGGATGTCGGCGGCCTGTGCGGCCCCCAATTTCTAACTCTAGGGCGTTGTGAACTGGATTTTGTCTCTCACAGTAAGGCTTAAGAAACTGAAATTTTTAGCAATGTTGCAGAGCGCTTTGTAACTGAAATTTGGCTCAAATTTAGCTTTAGGCACAAATGTCCCAAAAGGAGACCCTTAAGAACTGAACTATGCTTCAACTGGGACCATTAACTGGCAGAGAGGTGACCAAATGGGTATCTTAATGCCAACATACAGTACCCTTTCCTATGTCAACCCCCCTATGTTGTCCATGCAACCGGCGTTTCTTCCTTAAAACTTAAAGGGGACAGCCCGATTTAAGTATAAAGTTTTCATATTAGTAGAATGGCCTTCACCCCAAAACCACACTGTAAAGTTTCGCCCCGATATTTCAATCTGTTTTGATGTGAAAGCTAAAAACATGATTTTACAAGCCCCATAGACTACTCTGCAAAATAATATTGGTCGACCAAACCGGAGTACCTTTTTGCTCGTAACTTAAAAAAAAAAAAAAAAAAAATACTCAAAATGTAAACATCTCATAAAGCTCATATATGGTACTGTAAGCAAACATTATATAAACTTTAGTAAACAAAGAACAATTTTTAATTATGAACAGCAGAATTAAAGAAATTCTTTATAATATTCCTTTAAGTGCTGAGTTACGTCCTTCTGATGGTAACTGAAAACGGTAATCTGTGAGTTACATCTTCAATCATGCCCATGATTGACACATTATTTCAATCAGATGTTTAAGCATGTCATCCCTTTGGAATGTTTTAAAAGAAATCATCAATATAAGTGGGATAGGGAGCTAAAAAGCTGTTGCAATTCTGGCAATTGTGCAAGCTATGAAGCCTCAACTCATTGTTTGGCCAAATACAGTTACCATCAGAATGTCATAACTCAGAGTTAAGGCTTTCTGTTAGTAAACAAAGTGTGCACCATTGAGATGTGGTGAAGTGTTATTTTGCTTTATAGGCAATATGATGTAGACTTGAGTTAAGGCTTCATGGATTTCAGAATCTGTAGGTGTTACAGATTTTTTTGGTACCAAAACCTCAAAATCACCTAAAAGTGAGTTATGTCCTTCTGTTTGTCAACCCTCGATATAAAGTTTTCATATTAGTAGAATGGCCTTCACCCCAAAACCACACTGTAAAGTTTCGCCCCGATATTTCAATCCGTTTTGATGTGAAAGCTAAAAACATGATTTTACAAGCCCCATAGACTACTCTGCAAAATAATATTGGTCGACCAAACCGGAGTACCTTTTTGCTCGTAACTTCCAAACCAAAATCCTTTAGCCCTAAGATTTCAAAGGGTAAATGAGAAAAATAGTAGCTTTCCTCAGATACCAAAATTTTCAACACTTCCTATGGATGAGGCTATTAGCGATCGGACCACGGGCCTTATAAATAAAAATACATGTACCTACAGAGATTCGAAGCAAATAGTCAATGCACTCTTTGTAATAAGCTGGTCTTAAGAAAGAGTACATTCTTGTTATGTCCTGAATTGAAGCACAAAATTGGCAAAATGGTCCGACTTTCAGAAAACCTAGCTCATTGAAAACTTAAGTCAATCACAGCGCCGCTGTGTAGTCAAGTCATTGCAAACCAAAGCAGACCTGGTTCGATACACTCTTAGAAAAAAAGGTGCGAAAGAGGTTCTAAACTTGTCCTCTATATGGAACCTGTAAGGTTCTTCAACGAACCAAAAATAGTTCTTTAACTGCTGTATAGCACCTTTTATGGTTCTGTTAGGAACCTTTTTGGGTTCTGAGATTTGTAAGAACCATTTTTTAGGGTTCCATTCTTGAAGGTTCCATATGGAGGACAAAATATGGTTCTAAGCCCTATATTTTTTTCTTAGAGTGTATGCGTAAGCTGTTAACAATGGAACATGGCTTTGCATCCAATTTCTGTAGGTATATTTATCTCAGCTTAAAACAGAATAAAGCACCTGATATAAATGGGAAGTGCAAAGGGTATAATGTAATTAGGCCATGCCATTATATGAAGGGGGAGTAGGTTTGTGCATGTGTTTTTCCCATGAATTATTCAAAGTAATGCAATCTTACTTTTCATTGTGGTACTACTTAAAGTGACAGGAGGAGATTTTTTTAGATACAAATTTCTCTCAAATTGCACAGGATCGATTGTAGACCACCTACCAAGAACGTTCCGAAGGTTTATTGGACAAACAAGTGCAAAAGAAAATGGCAAACCTTGTTTTGAACTTGCCTGACTATCATAATTGTCCCTATAGAACCCCGTGCTTTGACTTTATTACATAAAGACGGCGTATTCGGCTTATTCACTTCAGGTGTGATCTAATACATTGGAAAGCATTCCAAATATGCAAAAAAATCTGGGTTCGAAAAAATTGGGGTGCTTCTTTCTGGAAATCTCCTCATGTCTCTTTAAATGACAGTTTGATGGGACCATATTTTTGCCAATTCCTTTTTTACTACAGCAGTCATGAAGTGTCCCACATCCACGTCATTAATACTAACCTTATCTACTGTACGCATGTCAGAAGAAAACTTGTTCACAATCTGGCCCACGGGGGTGTTATCATAGAACCTCATGGGCAGATGAAGGGTGTTCTCCAACATGTCTTCGTGCATCTGCTTGGATGCGACTAGGCTGGAGATGTTGATGACAATGGCCGATACCAACGACATGATGACTGAAGTTACAGATAGGCCTATGTAGCCTGAGATATAATGCTGTGTGAGTTCCACTATCTGAATTAAATAAAGGACATGGGTCAGTAGAATTGCATGTTAAGAAAACAGTGTACAGAGTGTCCCAATAAAAAATGCCACCTTCACTGTTGGTTGTGCCATTTCAAAGCCATAGATAAGTTTCTAAGGATGTGGCAGGATAAGGAAAGAAAGAAGATCTCTACAGTTTTAACAAGAACAGATTAATTTGAAACGTTCCGCATTATAAAGTGACATGCTCAAATTTTACCTTTTGCTGGTTTTTAAAAAGTATCACTTTATATAAATTCCCCCAAATTCCCTTTTATGTAAAATTACAATTCAGACTTCAATGTGTAATTGAAATTTTCTATGAACCCTTCCCCCCTCCCCCAACCACAATGCTGCTTTGCAAGGATGTGCATTATATTAATTAGCAACATATATATAAGTGGCATTGTGGTTCTTGGGGGGATCTCATTTTCACATGTTTGTTTCTGGGGCATAAACACTACATGAATTGCCAAAAACAACTTCCTATTTATATTATCAAGAACATAACCTACCTCTGGGTCTGATGCATTGGTAACAGAGACATAATCAAGTGCCAAAATTGAGTCCTGCCTCGATTTAATTTATCAAGCACATATACCTATCACTGGGTCTGATGCATTGGTAACAGATCTAGTCAAGTGCCAAAATTGAGTCCTGCCTTGATTTATATCGTCGCCCACATCACATACTGTCTTATCTGACAAAATGCCGTTTTCAAGAAAATCACCATTGAAATTCTACCGGGAGATTTCATGTTTGTACTATGGAATTAAACATTTACCTTTTATAATTTTGCATTATGAAGAAAACATTCTTAAGTTTAAGTTTTAACCTTGCTGAGTTTTGAAAGTGCAATTGTATTCCTGATATAAAGCTACAAAATCATAAGTCTGTATGTGAAACGCAAAAAAGTCGTATTTTCACATACGACGCTAATTTTACCATTATATTTCAATGCGTTCAGATAGATCTCTATGTGAAACACGTCATGTTCACGCACAAGGCAGATACGACGCACATAGATCTGTATGTGAAAAGCGTAAACAGCATGTTTTACGAACAAAGTTAATTATAGGCCTATTGAAATTACATGTAAATGAAACATACGACAGTATGTGAAATCGCGATAGGCAATTTTGAGCTTATTGATTAAAATTCTTAATTAATATCTCATTAATTAGGTCACTTTCAAGATTGTAAATTTGTGCATGTATAGACCATAACATTATAAGTACATATGCGAAATATCTCAAAAAAAGTCACAAATGTCAGATAAGACAGTATGTGATGTGGGCGATGATATTATCAAGCACATACACTTACCTCTGGGTCTGATGCATTGGTAACATTCAAGCCAACACTAGACCACTCAGAGAGCCAGAAGTTGGTTCCAATGCTGAGCCCACTCTGGGCTAACATCGCTGCTAGGATGGTGAAAACCAACGGGTACTGCATCATCTTTGCATACCAGCGGTATACGGACATTGACACTTTACCAGTTTCTCTCTCTTCTTTCCAAGATACCCTGCCGGACCTGTCCCCTGAAATATTGACACATTCACTTGTTTGAGATTTAATATTTTCAAGACAAAACAATATGACTGTTGGCACATTTCTGCAAAATAAAATATTTGTTTTAATAATCACCTCAAGAGACCACTATATAGGTTACCTCTGACTTCAGTTTCTGAACACCCTTAGGTTTAAAAAAAATTTGTTGAATTACTTATGCAATTGACCAAAAGATTTGAAAATCTACTGTTGTTTTTTTTAAGTCTAACGAATGGAAAAATAATTATCTATTTTGTTTATGTTTAATTATGGTATAAAATCATCAATTTCTCTCAAAATCGGACTCATCTCGTAGGATACGACCTGCTCGATTCGGGCATTGGGGATTTCCAAACAGTAATTTAGGGAACGGCTATGTGCATTTACTATGGCAGTCTCTGTCTCAGTTTCATTAAAAAATCTCTTATACCCTAGTTCAATACATCTTAGTAATATCATGATTATTAAAGAATAAATTATTGACTTCAAAATCCATCGGGGTTAGTGGATTAACCCCGCTGCAAAATAGTGTAATTTCCAATAACGGTCATTTAGATTTAAATATTCGTGACCAGGCCTAGACTTTAGTCAAGTCTGAGTGTAACCGTCCGATACACGTAATAGCGCCCTCCTACCGTTAAGTCTTTGAAAGGACTAGCATTCGAGTTGCGCCGGATGTTGATGCCGATTTGAATTCGGGCTGTTGCTGTTAGGATGGCATGTCCTACCCCCTGCTCTAATCATGCCATTCCCACTGAAGTTCATACAAATCCATCAAAGTAGAAGCAGAAGCAACGAGAATTTTGTGGTTCTCGACCTGCACGCTCGCTATATTCAAAGAATATAAGCTGTGGGCCGCCAGCCTATTTCAACTCAACCTCACATGACCTTTGACCTTGGCATGTAACCTTTGACCTTTGACCTCATCAACATATGAGGGAACCCATGTTGCACCTATGACACAAGTTTGGTTCCAATTTAACTTCAATTCACACACATACATACATGCATTATGCATTGCTAAGTGGTCCTGCAGCTATGCTGGCGGTCCACAATTACGAAAGTGTAGACACACATATAAGCATATGTCCCAATGTTTTTCAGGCTCATTTACTTCTATTGCTGGTGTAATCAAAAAGTTATTTATTTCTATATTTGCGCCATGCACTGTTGCGATACTGCAGGTCGTGCTTCCGTACGGGACTCTTTTGTTATGCCTTATGTACTGGTGTGGCATGTTAGTCGCTTATGTGCATTGAATTGTGGGAATTCAGTGAAATCTTCTCTTGGTTTCTCCTTCTGAAATTTGCACTAACCCCTGTGGAATTTTTAGCTTAAAGGTGCAACAAGCGATTTCAAGTCATCCATATTTTCTGTGATATGTAATGATAGCCTATAGATTAGACGCTCAATAGATTTCATACCTTTTATTTGGTTACAGATCTTAAAATGAAAACAAAAGGTGATTTGTATATGCTTATATTTCAATAGAAAACATAGGCTGAATTTCGTATTTGCTCCTATACGAAATTAGAAGTTTCAAAATTCTTGTACCAAAGAAATAGTTTTGAGCTTAATTCTTACAGATGGGGATATTTCTGATATAAAGCTTTACACCAGTGCTAAAATCAGAAGGTTCACATTTTTTTTGGGATACCTGTTATTTGAAATCTTTAAGTATTCTGCAAGCAGTCTGCAAGCAGAGTATACTCTGTGGAAGTCTTCAATTAAATCTTCCACATAATATTATTGTGGGTGTTTCCATAACCTGACCAGGTTTACCTGACCACTATGAATTCAACAACCTTAACAGAATAAGGAAAGGTTCTTGAATTCATAGTGGTCAGGTAAACCTGGTCAGGTTATGGAAACACAGAATTATTATAAATTGTACACGGAAGAGCCCATATGATAACCCTATTTGAAATAAAGATTAGATACATGTAGTCTTAGGGTTAGTAGGGTTAGTAGAGTTAATGCAAATTTGAAATGAAAAAGCCCAAATGACCTTTTTGAAAGGCATGATATTCTTATTGGTCACTTCATTTTAAAATGGCTACTTTACATCATTAAATGGTTCTTAATTTTATTTTGGGTAGGTTTGTGCCACCCAAATTTCAAAAATTGAGGCTCTGGAGCTGATTTGAATAGAATATGGATTTGGACATGAAAAGTAGGGACTCTGGAACTGAAATGGTCTTAAAATGGGGTCACTGGAACTGAAAAAGAGCCTGAAAATGAGAGTCTTTTACGTGGCACATACTACCTTCCAATGTGAGACACCCCGCCCCTAAACTTACTAGCATTTTCTCTTTTCCTCTTGTCATTCAATTTCTCCTCCTGTTTATGCCTGATCTCGGTGTTCAGCAAGCAATATGCCGCAAGTTCTCTCCTCTCCTTTTCTACAGTCTTTTCATCCTCCCCATCGCCAGATTCCTTGGCGGCATCGGCCATGTGTTCAAGGGCTAGCTTCCATGTTGCGTCTAGTTCTGGGTCACTTTGTGCAACCTCCTGAGGTGTGCCTTGACAATCGATGCCTCCTGACTTCATCACTATTACCTGTGGACAACCACTCAATTCACTAACAAATGTAGGAGCATCTAATTTCTATTCTTAAACACTTGAGATTGTTTATGCAATTTCATTCGTTTCTAGCCGTGTAATATGATACAACATCACACAGTACAGCGTGTACGTGTCAGCACGATAAGCATACACACTTCTCAGGCCAATCGAATGCCCAGAGTAACAATGGACTGATCGACTTAAAATCCACGGGTAAGTTCGTTGGATAAAATCTACCACAATTTTAGAAATATGTTGCTAACAGCTTCTTATTTTGATAAAAGTGTTAAAGAATGAGAATAAAGGTATTGTTTTAACCTCTGCCGTGTGTCTATCGTGTCATATCACACGGGCTACAGCACTATTTTAGTGTAAACAACTCGGCTGCACCTCATTGTTCTACTCAAAATAATGCTGTCGCCTGTGTGATATGACACGATAGATACACGGCAGAGGCTAAAAACAATACCTTTATTCTCTAATTGAAAGCTAGGGCAAGAGTCAACCTTCACATTAGTCCTATTTGGTTTACGAATGCAAATATTTGTCTAAGGATTAATTACAACATGGCCAGATTTGTACTCACAGTGTAGTTTATACCACAGCTATTTTGTGTCTACTGTAGTAGCTACTATACAATATACACTGAGCCATTTGTGATAGAGTAAAGCGTTGCCAACACTGTGCTTTTCCCACCCAATTGGGCTCTTTTTAATATACTCTCAAAGGCTGGCATTCTTAAAGGGAGTCTAACTATGGTGGTATTTTAACACAAAAAGTCCGCTCTAGGTGCGCTCAGGAGTCCAGGGTGCTCTTGGGTTTCATGTAACGTACTAATCTAGAAAAATCCTCTTTTCTACTCTCTTTTCTACTCTTTTACGGAATAAACGTCAATACTATGATGCAGTTTATTCTGTTATAAGACAAGAATCTAGTGTCAAAACCAGACCGCACCCCGAGCGTACCTAGAGCGGACTTTTTGTGCTAAAATACCACCATATCTAACTTTAGACCAGGGTTAGTCCTACATGAGTGGACCTTTTTCCTTTCGAAATACTGTGAAAATTAAATGTAATGGGTGAGAAAATTCCTTTTCTCACCTATTACATCTCATTTTTAGAGTATGTTGGTAAGAAAAAAGTCCACTCATGTAGTACTAACCCTGGTTTAAGCCCAAAAAAAAAAAAAAAAAAAAGTTCTGGCTTGATTTTAGCTTGTCTTGGAATAAGTTTTATTGTTAGTTGGTGTTAATTCCCCTTTCAACCAGAGGATTAGAGGACAAGACATTTTTTCACAATCAAGCATTTTATGTTAGCAGTGACAGCTATTTTGTGTCTACTGTAGTAGCTACTATACAATATACACTGAGCCATTTGTGATAGAGTAAAGCATTGCCAACACTGTGCTTTTCCCACCCAATTGGGCTCTTTTTAATATACTCTCAAAGGCTGGCATTCTTAAAGGGAGTCTAACTATGGTGGTATTTTAACACAAAAAGTCCACTCTAGGTGCGCTCAGGAGTCCAGGGTGCTCTTGGGTTTCATGTAACGTACTAATCTAGAAAAATCCTCTTTTCTACTCTTTTACGGAATAAACGTCAATACTATGATGCAGTTTATTCTGTTATAAGACAAGAATCTAGTGTCAAAATCAGACCGCACCCCGAGCGTACCTAGAGCGGACTTTTTGTGCTAAAATACCACCATATCTAACTTTAGACCAGGGTTAGTCCTACATGAGTGGACCTTTTTCCTTTCGAAATACTGTGAAAATTAAATGTAATGGGTGAGAAAATTCCTTTTCTCACCTATTACATCTCATTTTTAGAGTATGTTGGTAAGAAAAAAGTCCACTCATGTAGTACTAACCCTGGTTTAAGCCCCGGGTCTAAAGTAAGGCTCCCTTTCAGAATACCACTAAAGTGATATTTTTGGTTTGATGCTTGTTGTTATCTTTTTGTCTGGCAGAAAGCAATGGTTTAACATGAAATGGTACTTTTTGCCTTCCGGTACCACATCTAACCAAAACTTTTGCTGGCAAAATTGACAGAATAGGGCCTTCCAAGTACATTGGCTACCATCTTGTGACTTTTTACAGGTTCTACTACAACAGTAACTTCCCTTGTAAAATTTTATTAAGGCATTCCTGTATTACAGTATTTGAAACATGTATTATGAAATTTAAGTGTAAAAAAATACTTTTTCACCTGAACTGTTGATTAAATATTTTTTCATAAAATTCTTGCATAACTTTGGACAAAAGCCTACCTTCAACTCACAAATAGTTCCATATAGGCTACTGAGTTATTAACTGCCAATCTTATTTATGAAAATTATAAGGCCCTGTTATACCCCAACATGTTCCATCATACCCTTTAAATTGGATTTGGTTCCAAATTTCCTCCCCAAGATGTCCCATTGGTACACCAAGCCCAGTTTTTAGTAATTTTTTAACTTTAAGAACCATGAAAGGCACTTCAGCATGTCAAATCAAGTTAAATCATTCAACACAATCAATCAATAATTCCATCATCAGAAATGACTTTTTACCTTATTGCATCTCTAAGTACTGCAGCTGTTATTTACTGAGAATCCCCTGTTCTGTTCTTTTTGGCCAGAAGTCCCATAATGGCTTCGTGCAAACACATGACGACCAATGTACATCTAGAGACGACATAGGATCGTCCTATGATAACCCATCAAAGAAATCTTAATTATGCAATGCATTAATTATGTCTCTGCCAAACCTACATAACCCTTAGATGACCTTTGACCTCACATGTGTGTGGGTAATTCCAAAGTTCCACTTCTTCAAAGATTCTTGAAATTCATGTATAGACTGACAAACCCAAAAATAGAAGCTTAGGTCAAGTCAGGTTTTCTTTAGGGCCTGCTAACCTGGTATCCAGGTAACCAGTACCACCTTCCCAGGGCCAGGTTGTCGGCGATAAACCCTCACCCCATCGGGTTTCTAAGGAAATCCGATGAGGAGGTTAACTGGTGACCCGGTAAAACTAAAAGGATCTCCCTACAAGGGCGTTCACCCTCTGGAAGAGCAAACGGCGGCCATCCATCACTTAGGTCGGAAGGGCATCCGTCATTATCTTTTGCTCCAATAAATCCTCACACAGGAATATTGCTGTGAATGTTAGGTGAATCTGGCCACCCCTTTAGTAGTAGTAGTATTAAATCAAAAAGTTTTAAATACGGTTTTTGTCCCCGTAACCGGGGTGGCCGGATTTCACCTCACCTGGCCGCAACCCCCGCCCCTTACTTTACTCCTTCCTTCCACTTCACACCCGATTCATGCATCCCCCCTTCTCCATCCTCAACCCACCCTCCTACTCTCCTCCTCCACTTGCTTCTTCCATGTCTTCTTTTTTATTTCCCCTCCGTTCCTCGAACCTCCCACCACCCCTCGTACTCAAAGGCCCCTCTTAAGGCATGCTCGTCATCCTGTCCTCAACAAATGCCATACCAATGTACACTATCGCCTTCGCCAACCAGCCTCACCCGCTTCTACCAAACCCACATCTGCATCAAGTCCTCAGTGTCTTCATCCTATCCATCAACGTCACCCCACACATCGCTCTTATCCTTGCTCTCTCTGTCCTCCTCAATATCCCCCCCATCCATTTTCGCTCAGACATCACGTCTCGCTCCCATACAGCTCAAACCGATCTCACACAACTTTTTTTTTTTTTTTTTGTTTTTTTCGTTCTTCTTTCTTCTCGGTTTTCCTGTTGTAGCCGATTTTTTTTTTTTGTGATTGTTTTTTTTTTTTGAGATGTCTACTTGTTTATTGATGCGGATTTTTGTGCTAAATAACCACCATAATCTAACTTTAGACCAGGGTTAGTCCTACATGAGGGGACCTTTTTCCTTTCGAAATACTGTTGAAAATAAAGGAATGGGTGGAAATCCCTTGACTCCCTATTACATCTAATTTTAGAGTTGTTGGTAGAAAAAAAGTCCACTCAAGTAGTACTAACCCTGGTTAAGCCCCGGGTCTTAAAGTAAGGCTCCCTTTCAGAATACCAGCTAAAGTGATATTTTGTGAGTGCTGTGGTTTTGGGTATCGTTTTTTGTCTGGCAGAAGAAAGCAAGGTTAACATGAAAATGTAGTACTGTTTGCATTCCGGTACCACATCTAACCAAAATTTGCTGGCAAATTGACAGAATAGGCCCCAAGTACATTGGCGGCACCATGGGGTGACATTTTTTACAGTTCTACAGTAACTTCCCTTGTTTCAAAATTTATTAAGGCATATGTATTACCGTGATTGAAACATGTATTATGAAATTTAATTTAAAAAAATATCTTTTTCACCTGAACATGTTTGATTAAATATTTTTCATAATTCTTGCATAACTTTGAAAAAAAGCCTACATTTCCCTCAACAATAGTTCCATATAGGCTACTGAGTTTTAGTAACTGCAATCTATTTATAAATTAGAAAGCCCTGGTTATAAGCACAATATTTCCATAATACTTTTAAATGGATTTGTCTCAATTTCCCAAGAGTACCTTGGTGAAACAAGACAGGTTTAGTAATTTTTTAACCGTAAGAACCATGAAAAGGCAAGTCAATCATGTAAAATCAAGTTAATCAATTCAAACCAATCAATCAATTAATCCAATCAATCAAGAAAGACTTTTTACATTATCTCATAATCTAAGTTACTGCGCTGGTGAGTTAATGAATCCACTGTTCTGTTCTTTTTGGCCAGAAGTCCCAGAAGGCTTAGTGAACACATGAACCAATGTGAAAACATCTAGAGACGACAGAGGATCGTCCTATAGTAGAAAACAAGCAGAAATCTTAATTATGCAATGCTTAATTATGTCTCTGCCAAACCGACATAACACTTAGATGACCTTGGACCTACATGTGTTGAGGGAGTTCCAAAGTTCCACTTCTTCACAGATCTTTGAAAACAAAATTTTTTGTCCCCATGGGGGTAATAGACTGACAAAACCAAAAATAGAAGCTTAGGTCAAGTCAGGTTTTCTTGAGCGGCCTGCTACTGGTATCAAGGTACCAGTACCACTGTCCAAGGCAAGGTTGTTCGGCGGATTAAACAGTCACCCCATCGGGATTTCTAAAGAAATACGATGAGGAGGGTAGCGTTACCATGGTAAAACTAAAAAGATCTCCCTACAAGGGCGTAGGCTCTGGAAAGCTAATGCTGGCCATCCAGCACATAATGTCAGAAGGGCATCGGTCAATATCCTTTTGCCAAATAAATCCTCACACAGCAGTTTTTTTATTGCTGGGAAAGGTGAGGGACATCTGGCCACCCCATAGTTAAGTAGTAGTAGTAAAATCAAAAACAGTTTAAATACGGTTTTGTCCCCGTAACAGGGGGTGGCCGGATACACATCGCTCAGCAACCGCCCTTATCATTCATTCCACTTCACCCGATGCAATGCATCCTCCATCCTCAAACCCAACCTTCCTACTTCCTCCTCCACTTGCTTCTTCCATGTCTTCTTTGCGATGTCCCCTCCTCCTCGAACCTCTCGCCTCAAACTTCAAACGCCCTTCTTATGACATGCTCGTCATCCTTCTCCAACACAGCCCCATACCAATGTACACTAGTCGCCTCGCCAACCAGTCCTCACCCTCTGCCAACCCAACATCTGCATCCAATCCTCAGTCTTCATCCTAGCCATCAACTTCACCCCACACATCGTCTATCATTGCGCTCTCTGTCCTCCTCAGATCCCATCTCATTTTCGCTCATACACCACGTCTCGCTCACATACAGCATCACCGATCTCACACAACTCTATTACACCATTCCTTTCATCTTCAAAGGATATCTTTTCCCTTGCAACAACTCCCACATTCAATAACTTACCCAAACCATACCTCACTCGAGCTGTCACAGCCACTCGCATCCACCACCCCAACAATAACCTTTCCCCAAAGGTAGGTGAACTCTTCACAGACTCCACTAATCACAAGACTTTGCCACTGTTCCACCATCCCTCAAGCTCCCTTCTCACATCTTCCGCACATAAATCTCGTGCCGTATAGCGGGACAAAAAACGGATTTAAAACTTGGGTTTTACTACTGCTACCACTTAAAGGTGGTTGTTCCGATTTAGTGTTTGTATTTGTCTCTACTTTGATATGAGAGCTGGCACTTGCAATACACCCCATCAAGTACATGGAAACAAACTTGCAGTTTTGATGGTAGACTAGACGCAATAATGCATTGTTGAAAGGCCTATCCAATACTGTGTTAATATGGATGGTTAACCACAAAAACGGCGGATTTTTGTTCATCTTGGAATAAATGATTTAGAGGGCTCCAATGTCATGACTACAAGAGAAAAATATGGCCTTTCACATGATATCAAAATCGATACTACTTCTGGGTAAATCAGGGGGTCCAAAGACGATCGACTCTGTACCTTTAAGCCCTGGTCCCAGCTACTTATTCTGTCTCATCTCAGCACTATTTGATTGTCCAACTGGTGTAAGTGATATCATGTCATAAGCAAATCCAGAGATACTGTAAGAATGGTGGTATGGTGTACACAGAGATAAAGAAGAACTATTTGGATGGGTACTCAGAGGGCTATCTCATGTTGGGCCCTGTAATGAGCCAACCAGACAGATTGATACAATAGGTGGTTAGTGCCAGGGCTATTAAAGGTGCACAAGAGATTTTGAGGAACCCAAATATTGTGTTAATTAATAGAATTTGTATTGATTAGACACTCAATAGATTCGACTTACCTGTATTATGCGACAGAAATGCCTTAAAGTGAGAAAAAAGTAGGAAACTTAATGATAAAAATATAATTGTTGGTGTAATTTATAGACATCATCACCATAGTATTAATGAATTTAATAAAGCATTTTGATCAAATAACAAAAATGCTGTGAAGAATAAAATAATTTACTTAATGGGTGCCCTGTGATTTGAATATAGAATCCTTAACGATAATGACAACCCTATAAGTAATTTCATTCACATGATACTCATATTCTGCTACCCATAATACTTAGGACCAACACGTATACTGATAAAAGTGCTAATATTAAGTAGATATATATATTCACAATAATCTTAAACAATAAGTGGAATGTATTAGTAAATATAACTGACCATCTTCAAACTTCACATAAACCAAAATCAAATGATCTAAATAAAAGCAAAAACTATAAAGTTGATAGAGATTTTCTCAATAAATAATAATATCAGAGCTCTTAAAAAAGCTATGTCTGAAACTAATTGGGAAAATCTATCAAATATGATGATATACCAATGCCTATAATAACTTTATTGAAATGTTAAATATAAGATCAATTATAACCAAGTTAATAAACTATTAAGGACTGCCCTAAAAAGCACTATTTTGTAAATCAAATAAATAAAGAACAGAAAAATATTAAAAATACTGGAAATCTAAAAAATATAAACAAATAAAAAACCACCAAACTAGATTTTGTAATAGCGAATTTAACCTAAATGATCAAATTATAAATCATCCTAAACAAATTCCTGAATATTTTAAGACTCTGCATTAACATAGGCCCAAATCAGGTCACAGCAAATACAAATACTAATACTAGCTTTTCAATTATCTCTCTAATCCAATCGATAGTACAATGATCTTTACTCCCATCACAGATGATGAAGTAATTAAAGTTATCAATAATTTAAATGCTAAAAAAAGTCATGGTCATGACGCATTTCAGCTTATTAATTAAAAACTTGCTTTTGATAAGCATTCCCCTTACTATCATATAAAACATGTCACTAACAACAGGCACAGTACTGCGCAAACTTAAAATTGCCAGAGTCATTCCTATTCATAAAAAAGATAGCAAGATAAATTTACTAACTATAGACCAATTTATGGTCTACCTGGATTTTCAAAAATTTTAGTAGAGCGTCTTGTTTTAATAAAGATGGCATTTCATTTATTGACAAACACAATACTTTTTGAAAACACAATTTGGGATATCGTCCCAAACACTCTACAATTATGGCAATCACAAAGCTTGTGCACAAAATTACTCAGGCTTCCAATAACAATCAAACCAACTGCTGGCGTATTTGTGGACCTTTCCAAGGCATTGGACACTATAAATCATGCTGTCCTCATAGCTAAAATGCATCACTATGGCTTCAGAGGTATTGTCTTGGAGTGGTTCAGAAAAATTTACCTCACAACAGTATGCAGTTTGTTGATTACAAAAGTCACAAATCTTCAACTAAATATTATGACACCGGTATGCCACAAGGCTTATTTGGGACCTGGGGTTTTTTTCTGTTAATGATATTCCAAATTCTGCTCATGAATGGTCTTTTATATTATATGCAGAGGATACTAGTGCATTTACATCACATCATGATATTAACAAACTAACTACAATCAAGAATAATGGTATAAGTAAACTAAACACCTGTCAAGGAACAAATAACTTTCACTCAATCTTAAACGAGAGCCTTCAAAGGATGCTGTGGCTTACTCCAATGGTAAGGTGTTGAGTTGTGCAATTAGGTGAAACAAACCAATTAAGGAGGCTAGGACACAATAGATCTGTCCGATTTTTTTTTTTACAATTTTCAAAAATTCACGGAGCGGACCCGTTTGTTTTGGGGAAATTGCCCCTAGATTCTAACAAGAAACAATTAACGCTACCACCTTTTTGCGGTGATCGTCGGTATAGTAGTCTTTTCCGAAAAGGATTTTAGGGATATAGGCCTATTAAGCCTGTGAAAATTTGTTCTTGTTAAGGCAAACGAGTGCATCAATGATTTGCGAACACCATCAATGGGGATGGTTAGGGAATGATAGTTTTGACCGCCTTTGGCATTGAGGTGACACCTGTATGACTTTTTCATGACCTTTAAAATTGTCGCAATCAACAATCAACCACGCCCACCACGTTTCATTTGGATACACCAAAGTTCACCTCATTACACTCCATTGACCTTGAATGAATCCTGAGGAACTGGTCCATGGAACTTGAAGGGTTTTTGTCAGCAATCAACCCCAACAGTCCAAGTTTCAGTCCATACACCAATGTGACCCCATTTGAACCTCCTTTGACCTTGAATGTCCCCTGATGACCTTGCTTTCACTAGACAAAACTCAGTCTGGGAGATCAAGGGGACACCCACCCACCAAGTTGCCGAAACGTAGGCCCCGATTCAAGGGAAAATAGCTTTGACTTTTTGACCTATAAATAACCTCTAATTACCTTGTTTGAACTTGACATTTTCGGCAGCAACAATTGACCCACCTTCCAGGTTTCAAGTCCATACACAATGTTTACCCCATTGTTCTTGAATGACCCCTGATAACCTTGTTATGACTTTAAAATTGTTGGTATCAACAATTGACCAACCCACCAAGTTTCGTTGGATACAAACCAAAGTTCACCCCCTTTTCTTTGACCTCCTTGACCTTGTATGACCAATGATGACCTTGTTGTGCTCTTAAGATTGTTGGCATCAACAATCAATCCCACCCTCCAAGTTTAATGGCCATACACCAATGTTGCCCCATTTACCTTATTTTGACTTGAATGACCCCTAATGCCCTTGCCATGAACTTTAAAATTTTTGGGTGTCAAAATCGACCCACCCTCCAAATTTCATGTCCATACACCAATGTTTACTCCATTTGACCCTCATTTGATCTTGACTGACCCCTGATGACCTTTGATCCAATAAACCAATAAACACGGTTTCGGAACGGTCAAGGGGCACACACCCACCAAGTTTCAGGAACATGGATCTCGGTCCCTGAGAAACCAACGTTTAATTCTTTGACTTGAGACCCCGAATGACTTGTCGTGACCTTCAAAAATTTTCGGCATCAGAAATTGACCCCAGCCTCCAAGTTTCATGTCCATCACTAAAGTTACCTAACTTGGTTTTCAATTGACCATGATGACCTTTGATCAACTAACATACAACCTCGAGTCTTTGGACGGTCCAAGGGTCATCACACCCACCATGTTTCAGGAACATGCGACTCTCAGTCTCTGAGAAACCAACGTTTAACTTGCTTTGACCTTGAATGACCACTAATGACCTGCAGTGACCTTTCAAAATCGGAATCAAAAATCGACCCACCCTCCAAGTTTCATGTCCCTACACCACTGTTTACCCCAATTGACCCTCATGTGAGCTGAATGACCCCTCGATGCCCCTTGATCGCTCTAACAATATAACCTCGTATTCGGAGGGGTCAAGAGCACCCACACACCAAGCTTCGGGGAACGTGAAACCCTCAGTGTCCGAGGAAACCAAGTTTAACATCCTTGACCTTGAATGACCTAAGGACCTTGTCGTGACCAGTCAAAATTTTCGACCATCAAAAACGACCCCACCCTCCAAGGTTTCATGTCATACACCAACTTTACCCCATCTGACCTCATTTACGTGAATGACCCTGATGACCTCTGATCCACTAACCATATAACCTCGGTCCTTCGGAGGGTCAAGGAGCACCCACCTACAAGTTCGGACGTGCACCCTTGGTGTCCGAGAAACAAAGGTTTAACCTCCTTTACCTTGAAAAGACCCCTAATGACCTGTCGTGACCTTCAAAATAATCGGCATCAAAAATCGACACCACACCCAGGTTCATGTCCATACACCAATGTTAACCATTTGACTCATCTGAACCTTGAATGACCAATATGACCTTTGATCACTAACCAATACAACTCGGTCTTCGGTTGGTCAAGGGGCACCCACCCACCAAGTTTAGTGAACGTGCGACCCTTGGTGATCGAGAGAAAATAGACGACGATCCGACAGACAGAAACACGAACAGACAGGGACAGACAGACAGAGAGACAGAGAGACAGACCAGCCGGTAAAATAGATGATGCATTTATTGACTGACTGCGTCAACTGTGACATCAAGAATCCATAAAACATAGCCGGTTGAAAAGTTATCCGTGCGGAGTCGTGATTCCCCAACATTTTTACTCGGGTCGACGGGACTAAATGGGCATACTCAGGTGTGCATTTCATTAAAAAGTCATGTCATACTTACATGGTGCTTGTATTCGACCTTGTTAGCTCCGGCAAACATGGTGGGTGTGTGGGTGGGTGGGTTGTAAAAGACTTGTGGGATCACCATGAGACCAAAAATTGTATTCACATCTTGTGTTGTTTCTAGTCGGACATTCGATTGTCATATTGAGTGTGTGATGGTTAATTTCTAGCTGAACATTGACGATGAGTATATTATCATACTGATCTCTACACCGTCAGTGCCCGTGCAAAGTTCACCCGTGAGTGAGAAAAAACAATGAGACGATCGGAAAAATATGGGAAAAAAATAAACAAAATGCCAAACAGATATCGATTTTCTTTATGCTTATACTATATCTAGATGAGTGGGGAGACTGAGATGACCAGATTTACACGAAAATTTTACACTATATAGATTTATTGGTCCGACCGAACCTGAGTAGAAAATATTAAACCTCCAGATGGCTGATTTGAACAATACGTGCCAAAAAAGTAACCATAAAAAATGGGTTTATCGATCTATGGAAAAACAAGAGAAGAAACCGCACGAAACTTGTAGTTGTATTTTTTCGCATGAAGCTGAACGTAAACATGAGAGTGCGCCGACCTTGTTCGTGCAGTCAAGGTCCGAAATTAACCAATCAGAAACCGGGCTACGATGCGTGATGCAAAATGGCACTATCTTTGAAATAACTTAAAAGTGTCGAACTAAAAGTGTCCCATTATTTCTACTTGATTAAAGTCAAAGTAATGTCAAAGTTCTCTTTGAAATACTTCGGACCAATGATATACTGGGTTCTACAATTTCAAGGAAAGGAACATTCGCTATATGTAATTAATGCTGCGGTTGTGATTTCCAAAAGTACGAACACATCGTCTACTCGGCAAATTTTCGATGCGTTGCAGCTTTTCTTAATTGTAGCCCTTTCATTAAAAAAAATATTTTTTCTTCATGTCAACATACGGCGAACGAGATTAGTAAATAGTTAACGTTACACTCATGGGTGGGTTCATTTTGGGAAGTGGAAGTTTTAAGCGGATAAATTTAATTTAATTCGTTCATTTTTTTATGCAGGAACCAGAGACTGTGTTAGAATTGTATGACGTTTCTGTATAAAGGAGAAACAAATTGACACACTGTGTCAAGGAAGATAAATATGAAAAGACACATTTGACTAAGTGCTCAAGTGGGCGCAGCACCATTTTAAAAATAGGGCTGTCTGTTTTTCTTAGCTCTTAATTTATCGTTAGAGGCGTAGCTTATTTTTTATTGCATTGAGGGAACGACTTCGCTTTTGCGGTTTTGTAAAACCGGGGGAATCAATTGTCCCAAGGTGAGCGTAATTAGGAAATCCTACAAAAACATTTACATGGCGGAGGGAATAAATTTACGGCTTCAATTCAGTGATTTGTTTGAGCAGTTGGCTATCTGGATATTTTCTACATAGGTTGAAAGCGTCATCATCTGTTTCCTAATACTGAGAAAGAGAGATGGAATTTGTTGCCGAACTCGCGGTATTTTTCCAACCGTGGTACCGCCCTGGTCTTCATTCATTACTGGCCTTTGCGGTTGCATGTCCACATGCACAGGCCACGGGGCTACTATGGTAATTAGTGTTGCTTAATTATAATAATAGTCGTCAAAGCGGGGCTGTTCAGCAACACAACTAGACCCGTATGAAAGAGAAAAGAAATTTTATTGGGTGTAATCTGACGGAGGTAGCGCCAGATTTTGACATAGTTCTTCATTCGCTGATAAACGCAAAGGGCATCACATATGATTATCTAGGTCAAGGGATATTGTGACCTTCTCGCACAACTTGAGCCAAGGAAACGTCAAGAACGTAGCAACATGTATAATGCAAATTAGGAACAAAACCCACATTGCCGCAGGTAGGTCATCATTTGGAGAGATTAGACAGTTAACAGCAATGTTTGTAAACCTGTTAGGGCCTGGTATCTTGAAATACACTTCTCGTGCTAGGGTCTTTTGTGGTTATCTAGTGGTTCCCGTGCCTTATCTACTACGAATCGGGTCGAGAAGGCTACCGGGTTGTTATTTTTAAAACAGCTATAGAGCCTTGTTATTTTTTAATAACTGCCCACACTCGGAAGTCGGGGTCACAACTGAACAAGCGGGTCACGGTAATGGTTTCTAGAAAACAATGTCCTGCAATGATATACAGGGCGGCGGATTGTATATAGACTGATGGCAAACTGAAGATACAAATTTATGGTGTCAAAACTATGGAACCTATGTATGTAGAAACATTGAGCGGTAGATACCCTGTAAATAAACTTTTAAAATTGATTTCGCTTTACATCAAACATTTTCATAAATGGGACATGTCACCAATTATTTTATTTTAAAACAGCAAATATCTGAATAATTCAGATATTTGTTTTCATATGTCATTTTAAAAATGTGTATGCAGAACTGTCATCTTTAGCGGTATAATTGCAAAAAAGACAAAAATTAAAACCCAATAACAAAAACCATAACCATGGAATAAGATTTGATCAAAACCCGGGTTAATATAGGGTACCCCCCCCCCCCCCCAAAAAAAAAAACGTACTAAGTCAGCTTCAACCTACTTGGGATAAGCTTGCAGAAGCTCCCGATCCGACGCCGTCATTTCCATTTGAAATCATGGTGCTTCCACAAATGTCGACATCACACAATACCCATAAAGATACGTACATAAAAGAATTATACTATAACAGTGCGGAGTCACCAGAATTCAGAGTGGTTTATTTTGTGTTTCTTCATCTCAACCCTATGAAATTGACACCTCAAACACTGAAATCTTGTAATTTCTGCAGAAATAATCCAATTGTTCAAGGATGGGATAGGGTTAATAGTCTTTATTCCGATAGGGCTTGTTGATTTATTCATTCAAATGTAACTCCAAGGATAAACTTTAAATCATTTTGATATATTTGCTTCGTATTAGCAAAGCCACTAATCAAATTAAACCGATTGGCAAGTTATAGCTTTAATACTTAATGATTTAGTCACTCGAAGGTTAATGGCCAGGAGCAATCAATAACAAACCATTTGGAATTTGGGTAACGATCGTCAATAGACGGTGACAAGCGACAGGGTGTGTTTAATATGTTAAATTTTTAATTGCGACAAAGTATTTCGTTATCAATCCATTTTAGCATGTTTTAACCAAAAATATGTTGTAAAATTTATTTTTTAATTACCTCTAAGTGTATGCTATAAAATCAATGCTATGATGGCGTTTCGTAAAATAACCAGCTTGATCGCTTGACTTGGTTAACATCGGTCTCGGCCTGCGGCCGCTCGACCGTTGTTAACCAAATCAAGCGCTCAAGATGGTTATTTTCACGAAACGCCATCTAGCTCATGATTATCTATATCATAGGTCGGCCTCTGGACTGGAATACACACTGGGCAATTGTATATTTAGAGTTTTTAATTCCTATGGGCCATACGATTCGCAGGAAATGGATTCGAAGGCAACAAAAGAAGTGTATATGGCTCTATTTTATTTATAAGATTCCAACTAATAACAGAAATATGTAGGGTCTTCATGTTTGCCAACAAACTACAATTCTCGCGAATAAAATAGGCATGAATATATAACAATACCATGAAGTTTTAATATAGTTAAGTCCATATCTTCATGCTAGCACCTTCGTGAACATGATTTCGAATTCGCCAGTGAACACCCCTCCAGAGCTGTTAGGAGTCCACCGCGTCAACAAGTGCCAAATGTATTATGCCAAATTACACATGAACATTTGGCCAAGCGATCTTACCACCACAAAAATCATCCTGCTGTTATGGACTGCAACCAAGGAAGATCAACATGCTGCAACGTAAGGGGCAACATGGAGATGGAGTAACTCCTGCAACTATACAGCGGGAGGGACAAAGTACGATATAGAGCCAAAAACAAATGGCAGTGTTTGCACAATACTTTGTATACATCAACAACATTCGGTTGTGGTTCCAAACCATAATTAGATTCAACTTTCGTGTCATTGGGAAATTAAAAATTAAACGTGTCCGACGCGAGAAAAATCAATCTAGTCGATCTGCTTTGCACTAACTATCTATATGCAATAAAATGATGTATAAAAACCTTGAAATGCCATCTCTTTTGTTCTGAACAAAAAAAACAGGTGTATAGGCCACAGATTTTATTTAATAGACAATGTTCCAACTTCTCTAGTGATAAGGGTTAGGGGCTAAAGGACAAAAGGGAATTCAGGCTTGATTATAAGTCCCATCGTTTCAATGATGCAGCATTTCCTGTGACACATGTAACATCATAAGAAAACACATGCCTAAATTACTGACGGTCATTGTCCTATATGCAAATTCGCGATTAGAGACTCGTACAGATGGAATGCAGATAGGCTTGCTGTTATTCAGTTGTCTCCGCATCAAGATTCGCAACAAACTGCGAAGGCCGGCCGGCCATTTTACATTTGCCATAACCATGGAACAAAAGGGCTGACTCCCCGACCCAGAGTAACCGTGATTCCAATTATGTTTTGAATATTCATTATAAAACCCCCCCCAATATATGGATAGCCAAGGCGGGAGCCAAGGATTCCAAATAAGTTAGTACCTTGTTAGCCAAGACTTGAAATGGCCATATCTAATAATGAAATAGCTAAATAATATTCTGTTTTAAACAACAGCTACCTCTGTTCCCATTAAATTTTGAAAACGATTCCCATATACAAATTGTATCTATTTTACACATTTTTTCAGGCTAAGAAACCATAAGCTGAGACTAATATACATACGTAGGTTTATATTAGTCTCAGCCATAAGTACCCTATGAGTACAAATGGATCCGTCGGGAAGGTAATATGTCGCATGGCAACAGCCCGAGGCAGGACCACCATTACAAATAAAGGAGGGAACTTGTATCAAAAATCCATCACAAGCTCTTTCTCGAAAATAAGAAATATAGCTACATTCCTAAAATATAACAATAGGCCAAACGTTAAGAAAGAAAACAAACCCCTAACAAAGGGTGACGCTACGAACCAGGGCCTCCATTTAATTATTTAACACGTACCAAACTCCACTCCATCCCTTCCCCAAAAAACATTTATTTAAATATTAAAATGGTGCGTCCAGCTTGGCCAGGGCTCAGGTCAGGCGTGTTTACACTAAATCTGATCAAGCGCGGTTTGCAAGTCGATATGCAAATGAGCTTACTCTTGCAATCGTGTTGGACCTCTGTCCTTGCCACTCCAGACTGATCAGTTCATTTTCGCCCGAAGTATACTCCGCAAGCCACCGCTTAACACGAGCACACAAAGCAATAGGCTTCAGTAAGAAAGACGACAAGCGAGGCATCCAA
>JAMKCH010009071.1:0-51735 GCA_023653785.1 Ophioderma brevispina
ACCAAGTTGTCATTTTAAGTGTTTTTGCTTTTGCTCATTTTAAGTGTTTTTACTCATTTTCATTGCTTTTTAAAAAGCTTTTATTTTTATTATTACGATAAAGTTTTTCACACTGAGCCGGTGATCGATCCACTTTTGCGATCGATCGCTGTTTTGAAGACAAGCGCAGCCGTTTTTGAATACTAGATACGCATGCGCAATAACGCCTAAGTTATGCCTTAGTTCCGGCCAACCATGACATTAGTCATTAGAATAAGGATTTAATAAGTTGCTGCTTTCACGAAATACTTCTTTCTGAGCCATTTACGGCAGTTTTGTCGTTGACTTTTTTAATGCTGAGGTACATGACCATCTTTTAAGTGATATGACTTGTCACCTTGGTTTGTTTCCGCACAGAAATAGCGTGGTTTCCGTCGTGAAATTGAACGAACTGAGTAAGAACAATTCAACATGGCAGATAGTCTCTTACATAGGCTAAGTGCATTTAGCGGACGTGTGTGTGTTGTTATTTGAGGAAGCACAACAGCGATTATGTGTTAGAGTTGGTGATCGCGAAGTGGATCGATCACCGGCTCAGCGCGAAAAGCCTTATTTTCAACAGTTATAGGTGCAAACTCTTCTAGATATTTAGCACCTTTTGGTGCACTAAAAATCAAGGAACAACAACGGTATTCATGATGATTATGGCATGGAATTGGTTTTATATGTATAGATAATAAAAATATGTTTGATTGATTTTAGGGGAACCTTTAGGTAAACCTAAAAGAATAAGTTTGACGACATTGGACAATCCTAAAACACTGAGAATACCTATACCAAATGATTGGTCCCGGTGTAGAAGTTTTTATAGTCCACCGGACTCATAGTCCACCTACAACGGTAAAGAATAGGGCACTCAATGCAGTCGACTATTTACGCAACATTAGTTTCAAGCTTTATTCCGTTGTCCTCTATGGAGCCCGGACTATGGCTCGAGGGGACTATATCTCCTTTTACACCGGTGTAACGAAACTGAAATTCACCAATGAGAGGTTGTCTCAAAATTACCATATGTTAACATATTCGGAATAAACTGTGACCTTGTAGACGAGGCTTTAGTGTTGAAATATATCATGCGTACCCGTAAACAATTAAATGGAAAAAACAATAGGTAGGACACTCAGTCACAATGGCACTGTCATCATGATACCAGTGTAAAGAAACAGACCCCCCCCCCACCATGACAGAATGTCCTATAGTAGATTTCAAAATGAGCGAGACCTCCTTAAGGTCTGTCCATTCACTGTGAGAGGTATATACGAGGATTATTTTAATGGCCGCGGATAGGCTACGCATATTAAAGCCACAATCAGTCATTTTTTTCCAAATTAAAAATACCCATTTTGTCTCTAAATTGCTAGTGTTAGGTCATATCAACACCTTATATTACTGTTCATTGTGAAAAACAGACACTAAAGCATTGGGAAGCGGTCTTGAAGGTGCCATTTACGACTGTTTTGTTTACTAATAAAAGTTGGGATCCGACTTTTATTAGTAAACATTGCAGAAAAAATCGTAATATCTTGACAAATACGGCGTTTTAAGCTTAGCCACTTAGAGGGTCTTTACTACAACTCTACCACCTGTCCAATACATCCAATGCAAAAAAATGGACTTCGATGGAAATAGGGGGCGCGTTTGTTGAACATTTTGAAGAATCGCTGATAGTGGCTT
Source organism: Ophioderma brevispina (assembly GCA_023653785.1). Classification (NCBI taxonomy): domain Eukaryota; kingdom Metazoa; phylum Echinodermata; class Ophiuroidea; order Amphilepidida; family Ophiodermatidae; genus Ophioderma; species Ophioderma brevispina. The sequence goes on from JAMKCH010009071.1 coordinate 1,714, forward strand.
TAATGTACAGTAATGAACTATGCCTGTCCTGAAGATTTTGTATTTTTGACCCAAGTCCTACTCAAAGATTCAACCAGTTTTCATTGAGTATCCATGATGAAATTAGCAAATTATTTAGTTAAACGTTGCAATTTGAACACAAGCTGCTTAGACACTGCAAAATGGTATTACTTACCACAGCATAGGAGAAATAATGCATTCTTTAGTTATATCCATAACGTCCCTAGCGGAAAATCTGACGATCACCGCAAAAAAGGGAGGTAGCGTTATTTTTCTTGTTAGATCGTGTTAGATCTAGGGGAAATTTCCCCCTAAAACAAGGCAAGGGTCCGCTCCGTGATTTTATTTCAAAGGTTAAGCGACCTTAGGTATATATCATCACATATAACGCAACTATAGGTTTTTATTTGGCCCACAACCTTATATGGATTTATAGCGCAAAGTGGATTATAAGTTCCTTGCCATCCCGGCCAACCATGGCATTAGTCTTTTATCATTAACATACTATTTTGTAAGAACTTAATTCATCAGCTTCCAGTAAGCTGATTATGTGCAGTAACTTTGTACCATGACTGCATTATGTTTTTTAATGGCAACAAAGGCTTAGTCTCCACATCGCCAAGGATTTAACCCTCCCATCAATATCCACCCCATGGGAAATATGCAAGAAGTCTCACTGAATTTGAAATATACTATAGTTTGCACTTACATACGAAATAAATATTGGATATAGTGGTGAGAAACAAATGATGCGTGCAGCACACACTGGAGAATACAATAGACAGATGTCCGGTGGGACTTCCGTCATAGGACGCCATAATTCATGACATATGTGGTCAAAAATATAGGACACAGTAATAATTAAGACACGCATCATTTGTTTAATGAAGATCACGCTTAGATACTCCCGTCTGTGGAAAATACGCATACTAAAGTTTTTATCAAGCGAAGCTGAGATAAAATCTGATATGGAGACACGTAAATTTCTTATACAGGTGTGGCAGGAGATATAGTCCTCTGGGCTCACAGTCCGGGAACAATGGCGAACAATAGGGCAATCGATTCAGTGACTCTTTACGCAACATTAGTTTCACGCTTTATTCCGTTGTCGTCTATGGAGCCCGGACTATGATACCTGCCGGACTATGATTACTTTCACACCGGCGCATTATGGGTCATTTAAAAGAATACCAAGATATAAAACGGATAACGTGTGAAATCTAATTAATCAATTATTGAATGGTATACACTTCTCTTTGAAATAGGTGGAAATGAGTTCTTGCACAGGAAAGTATTGCCATTTTGATGAAGATTGGTGTCTCATATGGCACCAAATGAATAGGCTCACTAAAACGAGTCGTTTCAGTGAGAGGGGCATATGTTTTACATCATATTTTTAACTCAAGTATACAAATGATATTGATTGACGTTTGGGTTATCAATATGTTTAATACTGCATTACATTATTTTTAATTACTAAGTCTTGGACAAACGTTGCACAAGCCCCAAATTAACAATGTGATCAAAATATTTTATCTTGTAAAAAGCATCAAATTCCTGAACGGAATAAGCTATTTCCATGATGTAAAATTCCATCCATTCTGTATAATTCCAAATAAAACAAACTGTTAGAAACATAATCAACAAATGTCAGTGTAATTGGAAGTGGAAGGTACAAATATAATTTATCTAAGTGGGGTCGTTATTTTTGAGTAGATTTGTGACGAGATTGCCCTTTGACCTTCCATACCTTTTGGTACTGTAGCGTAAAGTTATGGAAGAGCTCGTCCAATTTAGATTTTTCTTTAAACTGGAATAGTGGTAATGTTGAGAAGTAAAGAAAGGTTATTTTTTGTATTCGCTTTGATCGATTTGATTATTGGTAATATTTCAGCTCAAAGTACGGGTATATTGAATTTGCTAAAAATGGAATGAGGTATAGATAGTATGTAAGTTATTACGGACGCAGAAAATGCTTTGAAAAGACAAATATCCGATTTTTATTGTTTCAGTCTTGTAAATCAATGAGTTTTGATCCAAATCTCTAAATACCCAGGATATATGGTCCTAAAATATCGAATTAACTCTACAGGTGAATTCGGAAGAACTGATGTCTTATCAGCCCCTCTGACACCACTTTGCTGATTTAATCGCAAATCACGTGCGAAATGTTAAAACTGATTACCTACGTTTCCTTTTTAGCTTTTGTGGATTGAGGAGGAAGTTTTTGCAAATTGGTCACCCAACATGCACCACATAAAGGTACTAGTTTCCCTGGTGGATTTGTAACAGCATACCTAACACCTTCCCTGTTTTATAGGAATCATCCCTATTTTGAACTTAAAATTGCAAAAGAGGGATAAATCCAACATATTTCCTGAAATTTTCAAACATCTTGAAATAATTGGCCAGAAAAGTCCTGAAATATTTGTTGTGCTCCTGAGCTCTTCCTGCAGCTTTAAAAACTTAAACCCAGGAACTTCAGAAGACTCTACCCTCTGTCTGCCCATGATGGAGGCCCTTAAAGTGAGATTCAGAAAAGACCCCCACCATAAGGGCTTGTCGTGATGAAGGGTGTTCGCGACACAAATTTCTGATTTGGGGTTCTCATTGTTGGCAGGTATGTAACAGGTATGACCATTGGGATAAATCAAAAGTGCCAGACTGTGCCAATTTGTTTAAAGCTGATACAGTACTTGTATTATAGGTAAAATTTTTTTGTGTGGCCAAAGCCAATCATAACTACAGGTTAGAGCGTTTCTCTTCCCATCGGAAGACTTCATCATTACTGCGATTATACAGCTATGCACCTCTTCTGGCGCTGTTGACCTTAGTCTCATTCCCGGAGTGTGACGTTCTTTGTAGTAGCTTTGTATCTTAACATGACTTAGAGAATAAGTGCAATGTCCACGATTTAAAACTTGTAGCCCCCCCTCTTCTGATCCAGACAGCTTCTTATCCCATCTTGTGTGTCTGTCACATTCTCTGTCTATAATTCTTGCCTCGTCCCAGTTAATGGTGTGGTTTGTATCAGCGACGTGGTCTGGTATAGCTGACCTTAAACCATTGTGCTGTTAGATGGTTTTCCTCATGGCTCTGGTAAACTTTTGATGGACTTAATTTCTCAACCTCATCCTTTTGTTCATTATATCTGGTTTCAAAGAGTCGGTCAGTTTCACCAACATAAGACAGAGGGGCAGTTTTGCAGTGATTTCTCAAACGCAATCACTAGTCTGCATGATGTCGCTGATACAAACACACCATTAACTGGGACGAGGCAAGAATTATAGACAGAGAATGTGACAGAAACAAACAAGATGGATTTAAAGAAGGAAGCTGTCTGGATCAGAAAGAGGGGGCCACAAGTTTAAATCGTGAACATTGCACTTATCTCTAAGTCATTGGTATTATGTTGATTCAGCTACTACAAACGAACATGCACACTCTGGGAAATGAGAGGAATAAGGTTCAACAAGCTCCAGAGAGGTGCAGTAGATGTAATACGCTTACTGATGAAGTCTCCGATGGGAGACGAAAACGCTCTAACCTGTACGTATGATTGGATTTTGGCACACAAAAAAATTTTACTATGATTATTACCCAATCCTAATAATTTTATCAAGAAGTACTGGTTATATATCTAACCCCCAAATTGCCGTGCTTTGTGCCAGTTGTTTATTAAAAAATAAAGAGTACAGTCCTTTCAGATTAAGCTGTATATGTTTTTGGGTTCATAGCTCAAAATAGATAAACAGAAATATTAATGCACTTTGATGATTGAAGTATGTAATATAAGGGAGAAGTTTACGATCTTGGTCTTTTGTTGTGTTTTGTAGTGTCGATAATGGGTGTTGTGATTGTGCTTTATTGGAATTGTTATCGTTACTGTTGTTGTTGTTGCATGCCGTTGCTGAAAAGTGGTGAGAAAGTGAGTGAAGCACAGTTATAAGGGCAAATGCATCAAACAAGAAACAATTCAATTGTTTTTGTACACTAGGCGACACCTTACGAAGTCTACGCGACTAAAAAAACTTGCATGAAATGATTTCGCTCAAACAGACGATGATTCGAAAAAAGTAGTAGCAAAACCGCAGCATAATGTTTGAGGGAAGGAGAGAAAAATTCATTATTGGAAGTCACACGCGAATTTCCACGATTATAGATTAAAAAAAAGTTATTGAAAAACAATATTTTTATAGTAAGATTATCTGGATAACTAATTCGAAATCGTTCACTAAAAGTCCACGGGTCTGTTGGCCGATTTTATTGGTTATGTATAGTTATAAAAAATATGAGTGTTTAGTCAATCAGGGACATGGTAAGAAAAAGCTGAAGCTTTGTACAAATAGAAGGTCTATTTTTTAATTGGTAGTCAGAGGCTATATCATTGTAGTATATCACGTAATAATGAGCCAAATCAGCGATAGTGGTAAGAAAGGTGGTAGGACCTCAGTGTGTTAATTACACGCATCTGAAACGACGATGAAAAAAATCTATATTCTGATTAGAAATCGGGTGTCGGTTATCGTCGTATCGATAGAGCAAATTAACGGGACCGTCTCACCTTTTTACAACTATATAGGAATGATAGGTTTTAAAAAAGGATTTGCCCAATTGAAAATTGGCAAACTTCATATATTATTAGTAGGCTTATTTTTAATAGAGAAATGTGGTGTATTGTAAAGTGGCCTTTTCTGGTCAATATCTAAAAATAAATAGATCGTGGGTATTAGTAATGAGGAGAAAGAAAACACCACGTTAATTTTTGCCGTATTTTTGCAGCAGTGTTTCAGTGTGAGATGTCTATAGGTGTCTATAAAATTGATAGAATTGCCTTAAAATTAATGTATACCTTAAAGCAATAATAAGGAAACGATACTAGTACTTTATTGTTTTGTCTCTTGACCGAAAGTGCAAAAAGTAGCCCAAATTTTTGTTTGCATTTTGGCAGGAAAATTTGCCCAAGTTTGATAGTGATTTGTGTTAAAATTGTAGCACAAAAAAAATCAGAATGAAATCCGACGATGTTGAAACTTTTGAGGCAGCTAGATATAGCCGAGGGAAACCACTTTTAGTCCATTCATACGTCAAGTTCAAATGGATGAAAACCATCTCTGACTCAACATAGCTGCAAAAACAGTTCAAATCGCATTGACGCTCAACACAGCAGCCCAGCGCAATGCAATTGAAAAGATTGCTGGTTGCGTTGATTCAGAGATGCATGTTTTTCACCCTTTTAACTGCAGTGAAAGATGAATGGGACCTTTAGATTTCCGTTCTCACACTGTTCGATATATGTATGATGTATGTGGATATATACATGAAGCATGTTTTTCGTCAACCAAAGCTTCTCGGACCCGCAAGCGATAACGATTTCCACGATTATTCAGTTTGAGGAGTCCAAGTGTGAAAAATATCGGATCAGAAAACATGAAAATATTAAAAATGGATGAGTTACGCCCAAAATTATTGGTCTCGCTATGAGCTTTGCAACTATGAGCTCGATCAATAAATTTTGGGCTCAATCGATCCAATTTTATTAGTGAAACTTGGAATTGTCGGTAGCGGTTGCTAGTTAACGTGCGCCAGGATTTAAGAATCCGCTCTGCGATTGGTCTGAAAAGTAACCACATATGAATGCATATTCATTTTCCTGGAGTCGTTCCTTATCGGTAAGGTAAGACCACTTTTTTTTACGGTCGCCTCCAAATCCACGACCCCATCATTCCATACACGCTTTTCATACGCATGACGTGTGACGCTTTGCACAAACGCTGAAATGTTTAGCCTAGTTTACCAGTCCCCATACAAGACCATAAAGGATAGTTTAGGAAGCTTGAATTTACATTGCACCGAAGTTAAGATTCCACTTCCAAATTCATGTATATGTACAAATCAGTATATTAGTAAATAGAATTTAATGGTCAATGCAAAATTTTATGTTCAAATATTTTACTGATGTAAGTATCAGAAAGTTTTTTTAATTATTTGATTAATCGAAAGAGTAAAATATGTATATGAGATTGCTCTTGTATTATTAATTTATTTAATTGTTGATTGGCCGATTTCACATGTCAATAAAGGTTGAGTAGTGGAATTAGGTTAATTCAGTGGTAAACTATAGTCATAGTAGATTTATCATGAAAATTAGAATTGTAAATTCTGTAGAAAGAAGATCTGTACAATTCTGGCTACCTGAAAATGTGATATTAAGATAATTAAAAAATTAAAGTGTTGAATAAGTTGATTTCGTTTTTAATGAAATTTGTTATTTTAAATAATTACTTTAATTGGACCCCCTAAGATTTTTTCCCCATGGCATGGTATTTATGGATTTCCGAAATGCTCCCTAACGACTTTCCGAAGGTATGTGAGAGCAGGAGTAGAAGATCCTACGGGTCCTTAGTTAGCGGAGTTCGGTTCATGCCAGACGACTCTAAGGTTTGCACCTTTAAGTTAGTATGAGACTCTACATGCAATGCAAGGGGTAGTTAGTGGTGTTCAAATGTGGTGGTCACTTTTTCAATAGGGGCCATATTTAAGTTTGCACAGGGGTCAAACTTTTAAATTACTCCAATCATATTGAAATGTATTTCATATTGTCCGTCTAGTCACAAGGATTCAAAAAATGTATAGTTTGCACTATCTATGACCATTGGTTTTAGAGTTATTGGGTAAAAATGGCTAAAAGTGCAAAAAAGGTCAAACTCAATTTGTACAGGGGTCAACATTGAAAGTTACTCTGATTATATTTTAAATGCTTGCAAATTATTGCCTGAGGAATGAGGACTCCCAAAAGGTATAGTTTTGATTATGTTAAATGTTTACTTACAGAGATAAAGGTCAAATAAGGTCAATGGCAATTGGATTATGTTGCCCTATGACCTATTTTGTCACATAGCATGGTAACTATGCATTGCAGATGCTACAGACTATTCCTATGGTCATAGATGGTACAAACTATACATTTTTGTAATCCTTATGACTAGACGGACAATATGGCATACATTTCAACACGATTGGAGTTATTTAAAAGTTTGACCCCTGTGTAAACTTAAATTGGCCCCTACAGAAAAAGTGACACCACAATTTGACACCACTAACTATCTTGAATTGATGTAGAGGGTCCATACTAACTACCAAAGGTGTCAAAGCTGAGATGTAGTGGGACATGAACGATGGTGTTTGACCCAAGTCCTTGCTCCCACTCTATGTTGAATGGACTGTTGTTTTCCTCCAGCTCATCCAAGACTGCGGAGAATACAATACATGCACCTTGTTTACTGTAGGGGATTCTTTTGTATTCTCTGCACGCTTGGTTGGTTCTGGAAGACAGTTCTGGCCAAGTTAATCTATTCACCTTCCTGTGCAAGCGCCCTATTCAAGGGGAGTTTCCGTAACCTGACCCACTTGACACTTTTTTTTTCTGACACACTTATGAATTCGGAAACCCGTGCTTTATATCGTGAAGGGTTTCCAAATTGATGTGTGTCAGAAAAAAGTGTCAGATGGGTCAAGTTAGGAAACTCCCCTGTTAAAAAGTGTGTGTGTCTTGAAGAATATTCAGGCTATATCAAGAACATACCTGAACCATTCAACTCCACTTAGCTACAAAGGAATAAGAGGAATAAGTAGTTCATATTTCTCATGATTTTCACCAAAAATAAAGAATTAGCTGCTACGTTTTGGATGCACACAGGTTTGTTGCGATTTATGAAAGATATGACGTTCTTGTCACTTGCATGACGGAATAAAGCGTATAAACCAAGGGGTGCACTGGGGAGTTTCCCTAACCTGACCCATCTGACAGACTATGAATTCAGAAACCCTAAGGGAATAAACATGTGCTTTATGGTGAAGGGTTTCCGAATTCAGAAGAAAGAGTCAGAATACGGAAACTCCCGGTGTACTGAGCCTGTTTCGTTTCGTTACGTTGCGCAAAATACAGGAAGCCTTTGATGACGGTTCAGGACTGGAGAGCGTGATCCAGTTGATAATTCTTTCAGGGAAGGTAAATTATGTTGAATGACTTGTTTGCCCTCCAGATCATCCAATCATGCGAGAAATATAATATTTCTGCAAGTGATTCTTTTGTATTCTTTGCATACTTGGGATGATCTGGAAGACAGGTCTACCCAAGGTAACCTATTGACCTCCTATACAAGCGCCCTATACTCGAGGCTATAGTGATAAGCGGATTTCCCGTAACACTTCTATGGCGATTTGGGTGTTGCAAACATGAATCTTATGGAATAAGCAAACATGTTCTTTCTGTAAAAGACACTATCAGTGATCCACCCGATAAGGAGTCAAAATATTTGAAATTTGCAGGAATAGCTTAGAAGTGAAGGGTAAGTCTGTAGAATACGGTTACGGGATGTATCCAAGGTCAGAAAAGCAACCTCCCGTGGTTCACACAACAAAATTCACAATGACTATTTGTAAGAAAATCGACTTGTCCAAAATGTAAATTAAAAACAACGATTCTAATACATTAAACACACAACATCTCATGAATTGTAGTTCAAAGTTCTTGTTGGGTGCGCACCAGGGTCTGTAGAATTAGGTCCACGTAAATCTAGGTCCACATAAATCTGGGCACCACAATTCTTGCTGGTACAGTTCAACTAATTTCGCGTTATCGCAAAAGCCTTTTTCGCTAGACCGGTGTGGCAGGAGATATGGTCCTCCGGGCTCACAGTCCGGGAACAATGGTGAACAATCGATTCAGTTGACTCTGCACGCAACATTAGTTTCGCGCTTTATTACGTTGTCGTCTATGGAGCCCGGACTATGATACCTGCCGGACAATGATTACTTTCACACCGGCCGATTAATTTCTAAACTCGTAGACTTGGAGAAATACCTGAAGTGTATCTGCAGCTTGGTATAACAATAGTCCATACAGGTACTTACAGAAGAATCCTGCTGGTATTTTTATGTTAACCTTTGTTTTTCCAAAGGCACCAAATTTTGTGCAGCTCTGACGATTCTAGTGACTTTCCAGAATTATATGAAATAACAAGATTTTATAAATCAAATGGTATGCAAGTTCTCCACGTTCTGTTTGAGAGGTCTAACTACACTCGGTGAAATCTCTTATCAACTAGCAAATTTCCCATGATGTAAAAAACATGTGAAGACAAGTTGAAATTTCGCAATTCCTTTCGTTCGCTGCAAAATGTTCGGAGGAAATCCACATCCGGCACCTGAAGTGTTTTGACATAGCAATTACTCAAAATCTATTGTTCATCAACAGGTGTGAAATCTTGCTTCCTATAACCTCTGTAGTTTTTAGAATGGAGAAGGTAAGACACTGTGCTCCTTTTCTCTGACTGCGAACATCTTCTGACATGTTTTTACTCAGGAAGTTCTCACACTCTAGTCCACTTAGAACTAGGTCAATCAGATAAGTCATGCTTATTGCACAACACTAGTTTTATATTAATATTTACCAGTTCTTCATAATTTATATGATTAAATTTAAAGCAATAATGGCACATTTTTGAAGAGCGCCCCCAATTTTCAAAATTTGATATTTTGGCACAGTTACGTTGGTAATTGTCTAAGAAACTATACCTGCGAACGAGAATGCTAAAAAAATGCGTATTTATCATAAAATAAACGATGTTTGTAATTAGATTGGGATCCCAGAGTGGACATAACGGCAGAGCTAGAAAAGCTACGTTATTCCGTCAGGATGAAATAATGCCACTCGAGAAAATAACCCTAACTTGACTTGCCCTGAACATAAACAGCAATGGATGAACCGTAGACCCGTACTATTTCGGCTATTTCACTATGGGAGGACCGTTTTCATTCAGCAGCCGTTTTTGAAATTATTATCGTATCCCCGATATAATTATTCTAATTACAAAATTCCTTCGTTTGTTACACACAGACATTTTTCGAGCTTAAAACCATTCACGGTATAGTTACTAGCCAGTTACCAATGCAACCGTGTAAAAATCTCAATTTTTTTTTTGAAAATTGGGACGCTCTTCAAAAAATATGCTAATATTGCTTTAAAAACCTGATTTTAAATTAATTAATACAAAATAATAAAATATTCAGTAGTCGGTCAACCAAATACCCCTGTTATTTTTTTAAACTGAAAAATTGACAGAAAATGAAGAAACAGCAGTGGTTCAAAGATTGATTCCCTATTAGCTCCTATTTGAAGTTACGTGTTGTAAGTAAGTATCCGATTTTGTCCTATTGGGCTACGGGGGGTCATATCACTATTGTGGACTATTCTAGGAAAAAAAAAAAATACCTATCCTTTTAGCGACATGCAAAATATGAGTTTGATGATTTTACCGATTTTCTGATTTATCAAATCCCTGATAGGCCTTTAACATAATTCGATGTTCCTACCCACTTACCCAACTGCCCAGTACAAATACACAATGGCCTCGTACTATTGAAAAAAATGTCATCGTACCTGTCAGTCATGAACAGAACATCAATGTTGACCACATTCGATCGAATAAATCCATCTAAGGCACAGGTGTGTGCTTTCCATTTATGCAACCGTGAAGCCAAACGTTCAGTTTAAAAGTATTATTGTCTGGAACATCCCTGGAGCACTGTGATCATTCTGTCTACCCTGGAGTTATCTGGACCGCACTCTCTCTTATAAAACCCACATCAAGAAGACGAAGAGTAAAGAGTATGTTCACTTTCACGCAATGACATCTTGAACAAGTACAAGATGGGTGCTCGCCCACATACCCTAAGTTGGACAGCACTTGCCCTACGCTACTCATGTGCAGAGTATGCCTGCCGTGTACGGAAAGTTCAACCAATGCCAAGAAGCTTGATCCAGCTTGAAATGCCTCCTGCCGGCTTATACCAGGATGTCTTCGCCAAACCCCAACAGGGAACTTATATTACATCCTAGCAGAAAGTGATCCCCAGAGATTCGTCGTAGTGTAGCGAGCATGCAAGAGCGTAGCTGCCAAATATCTAATGTGAAGCACCTTATGTCCGGACAGAGACCTGCTGCAAACCGCCTTAAAGCCAGAGAGAGTTTCTTAAAGTGGGGGTCTGCCATAAAAATCAAATCTACATTTTAGGATATTATTTTGGTCTTATGTTGGAATATGTTAGCATGTTGGACGACAGTTATAAAATATAAAGTTCAAGGTCAAAGGTCACCTCATTTGCATAATAATGGTTGATTACCTTGAATGTTGATACTTTTATTCCCCAATGTTTTTCATATATAAAACATGCTTATTTAAAAGTTCTTTCTAACTGGAGTTGTAGTATAAAGTATGTCACAGGTCGTAACAGAGCCCTTATCCAAGAATTTTAGAAAATATCGACGGTGATTGCAGGTTTTACATAGGTTCCTTTCAGAAGTTACGCAATTTTAACGGAGAAATTTGTTAAAAATAGCTGGGTGAATTTCTTTTGTTTTTTATTGTTTTGGAGACCGACAAATAACTTTGGAACCCGATTGTCGATTTGAATGGGATAAAAGGCATATTAAAGAGAAAAATTTGTTCTTTTAGGTGAATATAACTTCTAAAAAGCCCCTATGTAAACATTATATGGCAGACCAACACCTTAAGCAAAGTCTCTAAGGTGGAGAGAGTCGCCTTGTGGAAAGAAAGACTTGCTATCAATCAAGTAACATATATTGGTATTGAACCCGGTGAGCATCTTCCACCTGGAGCTGACTCCTCATGGGCTGAATGACGATGTCTCAACAGATTAAGAACCGAAATAGGCCGAAGGTTTCCTTGCAAAAGTGGAAGCAGATCAGGACACTACCTGTGGTTGTGGAACAGCACCATGGACAATGGAACATGTCTTGGTCTTCCCACTGTTGGAGCAACAATGCGCAGACAAGGGCTTTCCGGAATTCAAGTCAAGCAGCCAGACACTGTACCCATCTTTGAGAACCACTGTGTTTGGACATTCGCAATGTGCTGATGGGTAAGCAAAAGATCTATCACCATTTGTCGACTTACGAGTTGACTGGTGTACTCGACTGGCAGCTATAAGATTATCTCAAGGTTCCCGGTGGTGAATACAACTGGATGACCTCAGAGATATATAGGCAGGTAACATGCCGTGAATGGCCTTAGAGCCTAGGTGAGAAGCAAAATCTTAAATGCTGCCATCTGTTTAATTGGAAGCCAATACAGTTGGTAGAGAGCTGGTGTGATATATTCTCGTCCACGGATTTTAAGGACAAGACGAACAACTGCATTTTGAACTCGCTGAACCTTGGTCAATTCTCTTTCTGTGAGGCCATAGAGAAAGGAGTTGCAGGAATCTAGCCTTGATGTAACAAAACAAATGCGTGGACCACTCTGATGGAGGATTTTTCAAGGTACTGTCGAAACTGCCCAATTTTTCTTATTGATAACCAGACAGCCTTACATAAGTTAACACGATTGATCATAAATAGTGATGAGTCTGAGATGACACTAATGTTCCGTGCTTCAGCCGATGAATGAATAACGGAATTGCCAATGATCATGGTTGGCTGAGAAATACTAGTCGATCAGTTAAAATTAGTGAAAGTACAACATTTGTCTTCTTGTCATTTAATATCAGCTTGTTATATTTACACCAGGGTCTGATGTCTACAATGCATGAACCAATCTTCTTTAGGGCTTCTTCACGATCCTGAGGGTGGGAAGTTGGGTAAAGCTGGGTGTCATCGGCGTAAACGACAGATGGAACACCATGGGCAGTAACAGGGTCCACAATCTACCGCCACAGGAGCTGACCTCTAACTGACAGATTAAATTTGGCCTTCTAAGTAGGAAGAGAACCAACTCACATATCGTTCAGTTAGACGGGTTAACAGCTGTTTATATTCTATGGTGTCGAAGACGGCACTCAAGTTCGATATCACTAACACAGTCAAGATGTCATTCTGTGCTCATAACAGTACAATGGAGGTCGATTATCGATGAGATAAGTCTGCAACTACTACCGGATTTCTTCAGCAGTGGGATGACAGATGCATGCTTGAGAGCTTGAGGAAATACACCCCAAGCCAAAATAAAGTTGCCAATCCTGGTAACAGATCATCTAGACATAGTTTTAAGAGACTGGCTGGTAATGGGTCTCGGAGCAGGACTTAATCGACGCTGATGAAATGGATTTCAAGACTTATTCAGACACTGTAGAAAAGTTGCAAAGGCTTTTGATTTATTTATTTATAACATTCGGCATTTGCCCGGCAGAACCCAATATTGCTATATGCATTAAATTCAAGGGACGCCTCCAGAACAGCGGGGTAAGATTTATGGGAAGAAGTGCTCGGAGAAAAACCTGCGAGGACAAGTATGGATCGGCAACCAAATTCACATACGACACTGGCTCGACCCGGAATCGAACCCGGGCCACATTGGTGAAAGGTGAGCGACTCGACCGCTACACCAACTCGCCCTCTCACTTGATCTGTTATAAATGGCTAGAAATTATTTCTTGTTTAAACTGAAAGCCAAGATTAATTTGTTTCATGCACCTAGGCAACCTACATAGACGTTGACTGGTTTACCAGCTTGGCGTGATTTAGCTTTGCCTATTTTGCCGAGTTTCCTGTTGGGAAGGATTAGATCAAACAAACAAAGTTGCTGAATATAATTGAGAGGATTTACAGAAATGTATCTATAAATATTTATTTTATACATATCATACTAATACGATCAGAATATCATACTAATACGTTCAAAATATGATTTTCATAGAATAGTGGATAGATAAATGTTACTCTTAGTGTTTTTCTTTCACAATCAGTATTACCCTCAGCAAGGAAATGCTGATGCAAAACAAGGCTTTCAATATGCGTCTAGTTGTAAAGTGCTTAAGTTTATTGAGAATACCATTTTATACATATTGTTTTACTATGTTAAATATGTTCTTAACGTGACTTTGTGAGATTTTCATCTATACCACCTAAAACTTCGGTTTACTCTTCAGAATGTTTTACCATCTACGGAAATCTCACTACAATTATCTAATATTGGATCTTTGAGGGCTTCCTGTGATCATTTCAAATTTTTGTTGGCATTCATTGAGAGTTTGTTTTAAACCACTTTGATACTTCTTGTAACTCGATATTTACAATCTTCACTTGATCTGCAAGATCTTTGTGGGAATAAAGTGTTGCGGCATGATCTTCAAATAAAATGAAATTCTCGCAATTCAGTAGACTCGTCACGCAACGTTAGTTTCACGCTTTATTCCTTTGTCGTCTATGGAGCCCGGACTATGGTTACTGCCGGACCATATCTCCTTTTGCATCGGTCCAATTTTTGACCTCAATGGTCGAAATTGCCGTTCAATTTCGATTGGATTAACACATAAGTCGTGTGATTGATATGTTGAAAACAGCTCAACGAAAGAGGTTGTGCACTGTTAAAAATAAACCTTAAAACAGCGTTTTGACTAGCAGCTGGGACTCACAACGTGCAGAACGTAATATAACCGGAGCCGTAAAAATACGAAACCATTTCAAAAATAATGGCGTGAAATCTCAGCTTCTACGTTGTTGGTTTTCGAGTTGTTTAAACAATATTATGAATTGGCGATCCTGTCTTTTTGGTCCACGGCCATATATAGGGTTAATTACTTGAACATCAAGTTTAATTGATCGTGGACCCATAAGACAGAATCGCCACATTTTTGTGTATCTATATATGGAATACTCTTGACCAAGAGGGCACATGTGGTCCAGTGGATAAAGCGCCCAACCCGCACGTCAAAGGTTGTGGGTTCGAGCCCCGCTGAGGCCAATGTGTTTCGCCCTTGAGTAAGGCGCTTTACCTCAATTACTCCTCTCTACCCAGGTGTATACATGGGTACCGGCATTATTCAATGTTGGGAGGTGTGGCGATCCCCCTACAGAACATTATATGGTGGAGTCTGGCCCAACCTCTTCGAAAGAGAGATGGGCACTCCGGTCCTGTGTAAACAGGGTCCGTCCCCTTTACTCTTGACCAAATAAGGTCATTTACACTTCACTTTTTTTAGATTTGTTCGAACTTATGTTCATTCTTTTCAAAGAATGCTAACCTTTTGCAAATGTGCCCGCAAAACCCCAAAAGACAATAAACATGTAGCATTCACTTACAAAACTGATGTGCCAAGTTACGCACGCACGTAACTGGATAGAAGTAAGTATAGGGGTTATATTTCGTTATTAAAAAAATACGTTGTCCGCTTTCATGATACAAGCAATTAAACTGTACCTACAATTGTTGGATATAAAAGCCTTCAGCTTATTTTACTGGATAAATGTTAGCGAACATAAAATTAATATAACATATAATTAACAATCAGGGCACCGGATTAGTATTATTGACAACATTTTTTACATTAGCCACGCCGATTTTTGTAAACATGACGTCCGGTGGTCAAAAACAAAATGAGGTTTCTGGTTGGTTGGGTGTCAATGGGAAAAACGCTTTAGACGTTTTTAGAACAATTTAACGTCTGGTTCAGTCAGGAATATCAGTGCACAGAAAGTTTCTGTGCACATTTCAAGCATTTTAATCCATATTTTCTGATTTCGGTACAAATACGCATGCAGTCTGAGCTCGTATAACCTGGACCCGTGCTTAGTGCATGGTCCCAAACTAGAAATGCGTGTTCGGATAGCCTACTTGTAGGTAGCTAAATTCGCCCACATCGATAGTGTGTGTGTTTTGTATATGGCAGGGCGACTCGCCAAAAGGGTGGGTTTGCAACTTCTTGGTATAAAGGGGTGTGCATAAAACGGGATGGGAAATCAAATTTGATATTTTTGACACATTGTTAGATATTATTTTTAATATCGTCCATGAAATACGTGGTACAATACTGTCAAATTCTGAATTTGCGTGTGATTTAAAGATGGCATCTGGCGCTGTGCGTTTCACAGCAAAATACGGTGCTTACGTTGTATTTTACCACGTCGCGTCGCATCTGTCAATTTGGATGCGACATTTGATAATTTGTACCAGAACTGGGATGAATTTAGTATTCTGCCACCACATCCTTCAACATGCAGTTTATTCCGTTGAGGCTGCCGAATTCAATGGGTGGTGGCACAATACAAAATTCTTTCCCCAGAACTTACTAGATACAAAGTATTCCGTGCTACAGTTGGAAAAGGTATTGGTGGCTGCACTACCAAATGGCCCTTGGCAGAATGTTGGTCGCGGTGAATCAATGTCCACCAGACACTTATTTTGTTATTTTGAAAGACATGATATAAAATTTTATGACATTGCATTTCTCCTGTGTCTTGTATTTAAAATAAAATCGACCGACCCTCACGATTTTCAGGGAAAAGGGCAAACAAACATTTTTTAGACCTAATAAGATGATGATTTCGTATTTTCACAAACCAACAAACCCACAAAACAGTACGTGCAACGAATCCCAATGGGCGGTGACCGCACTTGTTAAACTATTTTAAAAATAAAAGCGAAAATCAGATTTTGCATTTTTAAGGACGTTACTTACGACGTTATTTAACACATTTTATAGGTTAAATTATGTTTATAGTTCATATTATTACATTAAAACCAAGTAAGTTACAAAAGAACATAATATTACGGAAAATATAATAACGGTCAGCATATAGATACTAACCTTTTTCAAAATGTGTAGTATTATTATCTAACCACTGTTTATTTACATTTTCTATTTCCAAATTGTACTTTTATGTTAGGTATAAGTTTATCGTAATTTAAAAGGTAAAGTCTTTTAAAATTAGGAACATTTTTAACAGTGTGTGGTCGAAAGAAAGCAAAGGGTTATTAGTGTGCATTCGCACGCAACCTACTATTATATTGACAGATTAAATGAACAGCGACCTGTTCCTGTGTATTATTGTATTACGCGGGATCTGGATGTCGACTTCTTCCCATGATGCATCGGAAAAACATCGCCTTCCCAGGCAATCGTTGGCGGCGTAAGTTGCAAATTCTGAGAATTAAGTAATGATGAAGAATAACTATCGTTGATATAGATGGTAAACAATAATGGACCTTATATAGATCCTTGAGGGACTCCACAGCATATTTAAAAGTGTCCGTATTACATGAATTATAATGAACATTTGGAACTCTATTGGATAGGTAATCTTTAAACAAGTACTAAGCCTCTGACACCGTAATGTCCATATAGACAAATACGACAAGATTCCACATAGAATACAAAAATACACGTTGTAAAGTGAAGTATAACTCTAACGTGTCAGTTGATCTCGTCGACAATTACCCTTCTCGCTGGCGATGGATGGATATCAATGTGTGATCGTCCTTAGTAATGGGCATTCTGAAAACAATACATATTAATATTTAGAGTTAATCTCCTGTGTAATTTCATGACGACTTGAAAGAAATGTTCAACATACATACGCGGTACATTTTTCTTCCAGGACGTCGGGTAAAGGACGGGAGCTCAACTTGTGAAAGGTGAACTGAAGCGGGGCTCCTAAATAAAGATATTGGCTGGTATTTTGAAAGGGAGTCTAATTTTAGACCTGGGTTTATACCAGGGTTAGTCCTACTAGTGGACTTTTTTCCTTTCAAAATACTGTGAAAGTTAAATGTAACTTAACGGGACGGCTCATCAGGAATGTTCTTACCGTTATACTTTCGAGTATGTTGGAAGAAAAAAGTTTCACTCATGTAGGACTAACCCTGGATTAAACCCGGGTCTAAAGTTAGACCCTCTTTCAGAATACCAGCCATAAATAGTGTACACCTATTGAAAGAAGTATTTCATGTCAATTTCTTTGTTGTTCCAAACAGTCGGACACACAATAGGATTTACGACGAAAATGATTTTAGGGTGATTTCATTTAAAGTGTGATAGGGTACAGCAATTGAAATCATTTTCTCAGTTGAAGGTAGTTTACTAAATGGACGTTCAATTCGTTAATTTTGTTCTTGGTTCCTATTTTTTTTTCTTTTTTCCTTTTTTGACAATGATTTTTTTAATGTACGAACTTGCGAAATATATCTACACAAGCCATAATATGAATCGCCGGGTGGGGTGGTATTCAAGGTCTGTTTTGTAGTTTGATTCGTTTGGGCGGTAGTTCAATAAAGGGACTTCTAATTTGTAATTAATTTTAACCCTCGTCTTACCAAGGGGGGGGGGTGGTTACCACCCCCCCCCCCCCCTTAGTGAACTTCGCCCTGTGCGCTAAACTGCTAAAACACTTTCGTAACACCGTCTAGTAATCGTTTTATCATCGTTCCGGTCATTTTTATGAAAAAAAATGTGAAGGTAGCACCTTCACCGGGGTTAGGGTATGCCGTCAAGTCGAAGGGTAGGGGGTGGTTGCCACCCAATGATATATAATTTTTTTTTATTGTGACATCCATAAACAATAAGTACAAAATATCAAATACAACATCTGTACGGGGAAACCACAGAAGAGAAAAAGAGATAGAAGAAAAGAGAGAGAGAGAGAGAGAGAAATGAAGATAAAATCCATACCATCATGCAGAGGATGGCGGCCAAGAGTCGTCCACATATAGCAACCTACCCAGCCCAGAATACCACATCAATTAACACGGAGCCAACCATAAACAAATCTGGGTTAAAAAGATCCCGTCCCCACCTCCAACCATATAAGAAAAGAAAAAACCCCTTACATTGAGGTGAATTAATCTGCTTTAACGGTTTTGAAACACAAAAGGTCAGACCTTCTCATCAAGATCGTGCCTCCCTGCGACAAATCAACGGCGACGTCAAAACCTGGGATTGCTTTTGGCCGCCCTCCCCTTCCTAGTTCAGAGAAAATATACCCATTTATCTTCAAAAAATTCGCTTGCATTGCTTATCATTTAACAGAATTCCATTTCTTATTAATGTTTTCATTCCGTTTATTCCTAAAGGCGATATCCTTTTCAATCTCAATATCTGGTTCAAATATCTAATAAACCATTTTAACGGGGAAAAGCATTTTGGTATTTGCAGGTGAATATGAAATCTTGTGTGCAAAATAATAAAATTAAATTTGGTCTTGTTAGCGTCATTCATTCCGTATAACATCTCTCTTGGAGATTTCCCTATTTCGATATTTTTACCCTATACATCTTTCACAGAATTTGAATGTTTTTTTTATTGCACTCCAAAAAAGATACACAAAGTTTCGTTTTCAATAGAGCAAAAATTACACAGTTTTTTTCAGATAGATTCCTCGCAACAGCAATTGTTCACAGGAAGGAGCGATTGATATATTGAAAATGAAAGAACCTAAGTTTTGGTTGATAGAGAGTACATTTAATTGGAGTTGAATGAATTGTTTGCCAATCAAACCTGCGTTTCCCTTCGCTCCTTTAACCACTTTTCCTCCGCTTTTGGAGTCTAAAGATTTTGGAAATACATTTTCTTTGATTTCTTTGCATATTCGCCTTTTTTACAATTTCCTTTCAGCAGTAGCTGTTTTGTTTCAGATATATCATTCTGCTCATTTTCTTGAGCAAGTATGGATGAAGAGTTGGACTGGCATATTCAGACCAAAATAGTCTAAAAAGTTTACCTTAGATAACTTAACTTTATCAAAAAATTCTCGGTAGGTAAGAAATTGACCATTATCCTTCACCATTCGGAATATATTATTTTAATCCTTTTTCGAACCTGATAAAGAACAATTTCATCATTAATTATGATTTTTATAATATTCCAGATAAGTGGTTACAACTTTTTGGGTTTTGATCATAGTAGTGAACACCAGGATGAACAACATTTCTAATAAAGGTTTTCTATAGAAGATATACTTTTTTCTGAGGGATTTATATTGCATTCCCAGAGAGAATTTCTATCGAAACGGTGTAAATGAATATCAAAAAACATTTGCCATTCCCCCTGATTTGTGTAGGTCTAACACCGTTTGGATCCAGTAATCTTGAGACCTTTCCATAATTGAGGAATATGTGGCATTCGTAAACCACCCTCGGAGTAATCGCCAATCATAGTTTTTTCTGTTTACTTGTTCAGCCTTTTCCGTACCATACAAATTGTACCAAATCGAATCAGATGCATTAATGAACTATCAGGGGGGTCGGGCAAAACTGAAAGAAAAAAAAATTAGCTGCGATAGAGCCAACGATTTCAAATTATGATACATTTTTCCAAGAGGTTTAAGTCTCTACATGACCAATTCGCAATAGATTTTATTTTTGTAAGTTTAGGCAGATAATTCATTCAAAATTGCTTAGGTCATTCGTACAAAGTACTGCCTAATACCTTACCGGGCCGTTTGCATATGAACATACCAATTTGGCTAATGTCCGGAGGGTTTCTTCTTCTTCAACGAAGCACAAGAGCCATGATTTGGCACTTGTCTACGTTTACTTACTTTTAACAGAATACCTTAACTTATTTAACAATTATAATCCCTCGAGTAATTTGAGATAACGTTCTAGAAATACAGTTGTATCCTCTGTCATAGAATTTATAGTACGCGTAACCTTATTAATTGTAATACCAGTAAGACTGCTCTCGGATTTTATAGCAAGGTTAATATTCTAGATAACACGGCTTGTAACGGACAGCCTTGCCTTACACCACGGTAGAGGTTAAAAAATTCTGATGCATTACCGTTCTTTTCCGAGCATGCTTTCTGATTTCCATGGTCACAAGTTTTAACCCCCTGGAGAATGTCTTACCAAAATGAAAATACTCAAAGTGTGAAATGATGGCTTCTAGAGTATCGAAAGCCTTTTCAAAGTCGATCATAGCCAGATAATATCCGGGTTCATACATTTGTATTTAAATATCCGCTACAATCAGTGCTAACGTAACGTTTTCACCTATATATCGGCCTTTCATGAATCCGGTTTGATCTTCACATATATACTAGGTATGAACTGCCTTTATTCGTGAAGGCAATGGCATTTCCGTAATGATTTTGTAGTCGTGTTCAAAGTGATATTTGGCCCATTCTGAGTTTTATTTGGATTTTTTGTCTTTCTTTGAATAATGTTAATAATACGCATTTTGCCTGATCCATTGAGAGCTTTCCTTGTGAAAACGAATAATGCATAGTATCGCAATAAGCTACCATATCGGAAAAGCAATTTGTACCATTCTGCCGGCATCATCTGGACTGACTTTTATTATTGGCCATCGATTTCAAAGCTGCTAAACATTCATCAATCGTTATTAAACCTTCGCAATGTTCTTTTTGGTCAGAATTCGCTTGGGGCAACCCGACGTTCAATGAGGGTGTAATTATTAGAAGGTGGCGGGTTAGATGATGTAAAGAGTTTTGGAGAAAAGTTTTTTTCTTCGTTTAAAATTTCTTTTGGGGTCAGTTAAATCGTCCATCATCTTTTCTAATTTATTTATTACAGACTGCGTTTGATTCACGTTTTTCTAGATTCACAAAATAACGGGAATTCTTTTCGTCAAATTCTGTTAAGTGTGCGCGTGATCTTATTATACATCCTTCGTTTTTCAAGTATATATTTCAGTGTTTCCTTGCCTTATTTATTTCATTCCGCTCGTCATTATTAGGGTCTTTCGCATATTCCAGAACAATTAACTCGTTGTAGAATTGTTTTTTTCTTCCTTTTTTCGTTCCTTGAAAATTTTAGAAACGGAATTGTAAGACACAGAACGAACTTGACATTTTAATAAAATCCCAGAAATGTGTTAAAAAAAAAATATTATATTTGGTTTAGTTTCCTGTATACATCTTAATTATATTGGCATATCTGGTTCTTTTCAGCAGAGAGAGGTATTAAATGTCCAAAACCACCGGACCACGTGGGTGGTTTGGAGCGATTTTGAGATTTATTAGCGAGTGATCAGATTTGAATCCCGTCAGAATATCACAGTGATCAACCTGAGAATATAAATGATATGATATCATTAAAAAAAGTTGTCGAAATTGAATGGTAGCCGATGGATAACGGCCAATGTAAATTGACTGACATTAGGATGAGTTTTTCTCCATGATATCGATAAATCAAGTGTCCATTAGGTTTCTTAACACACTCTTGGACTTCAAGTGTTACCTTTCTACAACCCTTTTTGTCTTTGATTATACCATAACCAAGATTAAGTCACCGCCTAGAATAAAAGATTTCGCACCTAAAGTCTATTATTTTTTTCTCAAAGCTTTTAAAAAAAAGAGGATGGTCAGAGTTAGGTCCGTATTCTATTAAAAGTAATGTCAACCTGGCGATTCAAATACAAAATAAGTATCGACGCATCATCTTTGTAAGCAGTTACAACACACATTTAATTATAATTTTTAAAACAGAATACAACTCCTTCTACTGTTTGAGGTACCATGAGAGAAAAAATATTGTCACCGCCACTCCTCTTCCAATTTGCTCAGAAGTATCCGTACTATGAGTCTCTTGGAGAATGAAACACTTATAAGGTTGATTCTTCAGCCATCTGAAAACCTCATTTCTCTTTGCCGGACTACCAATCCGCGCACCATTTAATGAGCAAATTTTAATCGCGTCAGTCATAGAAATAAAGTAAACGGTGTTCAGCGGACGACTAAAAGGGAATAATAAGGTCTTCTCTCTGCAAGAAGCATGTACCAAGATTTTCATCACTGAAAGTGCGGAGATTTACTAAGTTTGTGAATAATATTCGTATAAAGGTAGCCCTACATTATGAGTTGCGAGAAGTTTATCATTATCTTGATATGACATGAATTAATTTGTCTCAAGGTAGAATGACATTTCTGGTCAAGTATTCCACTGCGGGATTAATTATAAAATGTGTTCTTGTCAGCTTTTCTAGGCTCTTGGAATAGCACAATAAGGTACCAGTCCAAAAACCTATTTGAACACAAACAGGATTAAATGGATGAATTGGATCGTTGAAAGGGCATGAGATTTCAAAGCTGCTAACACCATGAT
The DNA here is from genome assembly GCA_023653785.1 of Ophioderma brevispina. Taxonomy (NCBI): domain Eukaryota; kingdom Metazoa; phylum Echinodermata; class Ophiuroidea; order Amphilepidida; family Ophiodermatidae; genus Ophioderma; species Ophioderma brevispina. Next base: position 24,576 of record JAMKCH010009071.1, read on the forward strand.
ACGTAAGCTCTATACCAAGTGCAAATTTGAAATGAAAGGACTACAGTGTAGCATCACATACAAGTGGTGTGATATATTTTATGGTGCTTTTTGAACATATTACCACAGTGATGGCTCTACAACTCTATGTTTATGGTAAAAAACAATAGCCAAATGCCATCATTTAGAGCTGAAACCGCATGAAAATCCCAATCCGTAATATTCCGGCGATTTTTAGCGCAAAATTGGATTTTCGCTATTTTCTGTCGAAAGGCCAAGTGCCGATTCGCGGATGATGAGTCATTGTGACGCCATAACTAGGTATGTTGGTACTTATTTTGGTATTCAATGAAAGAGGAGGACCATAGCTATCCATTGGTATCAAAATCATAAGCAGCGGGTGCTTTATAACAGATTCTCGAGGGGGGGTGGTAACCCCCCCCCCCTTGGTAAACCGTGTTACAAAAAAAAAGGCTTGGAAGCGAGGGTTAATGCTACGTATTTTGTTGTAGGAAATAACATTTGTTGGGGTTTCGCTTGATGTATTGCATTGATAACTGGGTGAACGATCATGGTCTAATTCTTCATATGTTTTCTTCTTGGAAAGTATTACCAAAAGCACTTGATTTACAAATGTGATATAAAATTGGATTTGAGCACACGAGCGACGATTTTTTTGGCAAGACCAATACCTGAGAGAAAAAAACCTCATTCAATTTTATCATATTTTGTTTTCAGAATCCACATTTCATTTTGAGAATGACATATGACACCCAACATCTGAAACCTAACACCTGACACCCAACATCTGTCACCCAACACCCGACACCTCACATCCAACATCTGACCAACATGTGCGCCTGACACCTGACATTGGACAACCGCCACCGAACCCATTTTTGGACATCCAACACTGACACCCAAACATCTGACACTTACACTAAACACCTGACATTATAATCTATGCAGCCCAAAACCAAACACATTTGACACCCACATCTTACGGCACCAAACAACTTGACACACTGGAACCAATACCTGGACACCTGACCTGATACCAATCCTTAGACACCTTATATCTGATCCACCCGAAATAACTGGTATTTCAACTGTGTAACAAAATATAATAGGAATATTGAAAAGAGAAACCTAAATAAAGTAATGAGTTAAATCGGTCCAGTCTTTTGGATATTAGTAGAAACATAAGGTACCAACCACAGGACAGTTCGTGTGAGCTTGTGTGTTCAACAACATTGGAGAGTTTATGTTTATAAGATCAAAAAAGGAAACATTTTCCAGCCAGAGACACCGGCACATAAAAAATTTCGCCCTCACCATTTTTCAAAAATCATATTTGTGCTGGTTTAAAGCTTGTCTACACATATTCCATCACCGGGAATGATTAATACCAATCCGCGCCCTTATGGGTAAACAGAAATATGTTATAATTAATGACTCGTGACATTTATTAGCAGACAACGAAAATGGGGTTTAACCATGTGACTGGACGTATAATGCTTGAAAGTCTGGCATAAATGCAAGTACCAATCCCATAATGAAAGCAAGTGTCTGTGCGGTTCTCAGGTACAACACCCATGTATTTGTGGGTTAGATGGGGGTTAAACTTTTAGATACCCGTACACTTATCCGCGCCGAAGCCCAAACCTTTTTAAAAAACACAGGCAACGCGCGGAACAGCGCGACGAAGCCAACCTGTTTAAAAACCAGGCAACGGGACAGCGCGAAGCTGTACCGGGTTGTTCCGGTTGTCGAATAAGGAACAATGAATAAATTTGTTACTTCAATTTAACTATGAACAGATAAGAAAACCCTGAATTGAGTTTTAATTTATTTGATTTTTTACGATTTTGCATTTCCGTTGTTTTCTTCAATAATAAGATGTGTTTTTTTAAACGAGAACGTTCGAGTTTTCCTGTAGATTGAGCTTGATTTTTTTCTATTATTAGCTTGATTTGTTATATTTTGCTTTGATTTCTACTATTTGGCCTTTTCCCGATATTTTTGGAGCCGAGTTTTAGCATTTCCGTTGTAACCATTCGAACGTTCGAATTTGAATTTAGATTGACTGTTTTGTATTATCTTTTTGAGTTGCTTTTTACACTATTTGGGCAATTTTAGCAACTTTTTCAAAGAAAAATTTTATTTAAATAAAGCTGATTGTCGGTTATGAAGTCGTATATACATCGAAGTGTGAAGCTATGGTTTACACGGCAGCGGCGACAGCGGCGACAGCGGCAAACACCCGAACTTCAGGAAGTTTACTTTTTGGTTTTGTGCTTGCTTATCTCCATTATTAAAATATAGGCTGAATTTCGTATTGCTCCTATACGAAATTCAAAATTTCAAATTTTTGACCAAAGAAACATTTCTCAGTTAATCCTTTCAAATAGGGTATTTTTGATGGAAAGCCTTACACCAGGGCCACAACTAGTTGTAAATTTCAATTTTGTTAAGGACACCTGATCTGTGAAATCTCTTCGTGCAACCTTAAAAAAATAAGTTGGGGGATTTTTTACCTACCTTTGCATGACGTTAGTATGGACGTCGTAATTTTTCTTACCGAGTGTGGAGCCGGTGGACTGTGCCTGTGCAGCGGGGACACCGGCGACAGCGCAAGGACTGCAGAGGTTTGCTCATTATTGGCTGCCAAGGTGAATTGATACAAACACACCTTTCGGAATGCGAAGATGGGGGTTTTACTCATGCAGCGGCGACAGCGGTGACAGCCCAAAGCGAGAGATCGTATTTAATACGGTGGATGGACCCTTTTTACTCAGTTACTCTAAGTAGTAATCGTATTTTGTCCTTTAAATGTATTCTAAATAGAAAGGTTGCCCGAGTAAAAATATTGAGCTTGCGAGATTTTCTATAGTCAACTTTTTAAGTCATTTTCAAGCTAATCACGCAGAAATGCAAGGAATTATTGTCAATTAACACGCCGCCTATTGCATTGTGTTTGTCGACATCTATAAACTTTCGGTATGGAAACAAGGTGGAACATGAATCATTCTAACTTTCATATCCAAATGTACTTTAATATATTTTAATCATTTTATCATTCTTAAAGAATAAACTAACACAAACTCTGATCATTTAACAGACTCTTAAGAAAAATAAAATTATTAAAATATATTAACACAATAAACGAAACACAAACTCTTTCATTTGACAAGTTTTTAAACAATAAATCAATTCTTATCATTTTATCCTTCTTACGCAATTGAACGAACATTAAATATCCGATATTTACCAAGTTTTAAATAAATATTTTTCACAAAAAGGGGAAATGGCCCGATTAAGTATATATTTCACTATAGCTTCCAAACTAAAACATCCTTTAGCCTCCCTAAGATTTCACAGGGGTATATGAGAAAAATAGAGTCTTTTGTGCCAAAATGTTGACAAAAATTTTGATAACTTCGGTACACTCTGGGGTTCTGGGGACGAGGCATAAAACAACTGAGCAATGGTTGAAGTTGAATCGTTCTTTAAACCTGCAATTAAAATGTCAGCATGAAAATGTTTTCTACTCCGCATATCGCAATTGACATGTTTTATAAAAGCCAACAAGGGTGGTGAAGATGAGTAGTTCTTTAATCCTTTGAGAACTCACGGCGAATCAAGGAGCCGTTTAAAATTACTATATGTAAATTTTTGCTTCAAAATGTAAAAGTCTTTATTTTGGGGGCACCTTCAGAAGTAGCATGAAAAATGCATTTAAATGAGTCCCGAAACGAGCTATAGGCCTGGTTGGTGTTGAGATGGCTTTCAATCACCTGCAAAACATTTGGAATAACACCTCTGAAGCCACTGAAATATGAGTTACAAACGTATACAAAACAGGGTCCAAAGGTAATATTCACGTTGTTACAGTGCCAATCTTCTTGACAAAGACTAAGGTTTTCTGACAATTGAAATTGTTCTTTAGAAAACAAATACGTGATCTACAAATTACTCCATTATTAAACTTTTAGAAAAACAAAGATTTCAATTTAATGATCCTTCTAAGTAGAAACCACTATTAATTTGACCTGTTTCCAAAACAAGCAAGGTTAAGGGTGAAGTTGAATCTGTAACCCGCAATTTAAAATGGCCGCACCCGCAAGAACAGTTTAATACACATAATTTACTCGCATCGCAAATGCGTGTGTTTCTAAAAACCAAACCAAGGGGAGACAAAGTGTGGTACTTAAAGCCATCCTTCTTAACATAAACCATACTGCAAACACAAACTGCAAAATATGAACATGTCTTTAAACTTGAGATGTTTTCTAAACAGCCAAGAGGTGAATTGAATCGTTATCAACCGCATTTACAATTATTTTCTAAACATAAGTAACTCGCATCGCAATATGACCTTACCAAAACTCCATTGCACTTCTTAGAAAACAACGATTCAATTTAATGATCCTTCTAAGTCGAAACATCTCAACATTTCTTCAAAACAAGCAAGACAATGAAGGATGAAGTATAGTATTTACCCACAATTCTTCTCGGGGGTCATGTTGAAGCCTCTCGCGGCGGCCCTGGTAATGTCACATATCGTTGTGGCTAACTGATTCACAACTTAAAGCAATATTAGAACATTTTGAAGAGTGCCACCAATTTTCAAAATTGATATTTTGCCAGTAAGTTGGTAATGTCTAGAAAATTATACCTGCGAACGAGACTGCTAAAAAATGCGTATTTATCACACAAAATAAGCGTTTGTAATTAGGAATTGGGATCCAGATTGGACTTAAAGGCAGAGCTGGAAATGCTACGTTTATGTCCGTTCCATGATGAAATAGGGCACCTCGAGAAAATAAACCCCTAACTTGCTTGCCTGTCAAATATTAAAAACAACTACTGATGAGCGTGCACGGACATGGACGTATATCCCCGGCTATTGCACAGTGTTAAGCGTTTCCAGCAGCCGTTGGGTATTATTATCGGTGATCCCCGATAGAAAATTATTCTAGTACACAATTCCTTCGTTTGTGACAATAGAGAATTTCCGGCTTAACCATTCACAGGTATAGTTTTACTATGCCAGTTACCAATGCATCGTGTTTAAAATCTCCAAATTTTGAAAAATTGGGGGCGCTCTTAAAAAATGTGCTCATATTTCTTTAAGTCCAAACATCGTGTTTTAAAAACACCACAGTGAACAGCTGAAAGACCCACCCTCAATTCTCGGCGGCTGAGCTACTCACCGCGGAAATAATTATGGCAAGCACAAGTTGGATCCTGAAGCTGAACGTTGAGGGTCTCACCCAAGCTAAGCGTGACATCATCTTACAGCTCACCAGGGAGAACGGAGTGAATATCATCCGCCTCCAAGAAACTCACTTCGAATCTGAAGGCGAGGCTGCAAATCGAAGGGTTTTGACCTTATTTGCTAGCCTCCGCACAACAAGCATTGGATCGCTTCCTATGTGAAGCAAGGCTTACAGTGAGAGCAACCCTGCCAATCTTCAATGCATTCGCCGATCCAGTGTGGATAAAATTGAAGCAATGGGAACCCACTTCACCAACATGATAAGCCACCACCAGCTGAGCAGACTAAAAACTCCTTCCAGTAGTTCAGCGGACTCCTTCGTCTGCGGGATTTCAAACTGTAGAAATACAGCAGGGGAAATCCAAACACTGATAAGAATGGGGCAAAGCAGTCTGAATGGATTGAAGCCCCAGACTTCAACTGCTGTTGGATAGTAAGGATCCACCTACCTTCTATTAAAGACGTCATGGGACATGGACCTGTCCGACCTGTCAACAGTCACAGCGACATCCGATCCCGCTGCTCAGAACGGTCCTCCTAGATTCCTAGATCAGGCATTGCCCTTCCTGTCACCAGTGACATCAGGTCACGATCTCCAGCCTCTACAGACAGAGATGGAATTCAGGAAAAGCCAAACTGGTCCAGCTTCAAACAAACTCACCAGCGAATGTAATCCACGCTGCCCAGACCCGGCTTCATTCTAACATCCACGATGCATATCTGACTTCTGCTCCATGCCCATCAAGCAGCTACACATTCCATCCAAGAGGCAGAAGGACGTGTTGGCGCAGCGTATCATCCCTCGATTTTCACCCATGAGGTCTCGGGTTCGATTCCCGGCAGGGCCTCGTTCTCGGTGGCTTTATGTGAATTTGGTTCTCGATCCCATACTCGTTCCCGCAGCTCCGGGTACTCCGGTTTCCTCCTGCTTCTAAAATCGAGCTCTTGGCCTACATCTGTTCTGGTATTATGTTTCTCTGATGTGCTGAATGGCTTTCATGGCTGCTGCACTGTGCCTTGATACGTTTACGTGGACTATGTCGGCGCGCGTTAAAAATACAACTTATATTATTATTATTATAATAATCCCTAAACCCCCTGTGGACAAGGAATGCGACGAGTTATACAGGCTTGTAATACCAACTGCGATACTGAGAGAATAGCAAAGGGCAACCAGCTACTGGATCTGCTTGGCCAAAAGAGACGCACCAGATGGGAGGGGAGATATCCAATATCAAACTTTACCACTCAAGCCGCAAGGCCTGGAAACACCATCAACAAAGCGCACCGGGCGTAGCTGTCCAGTTAAGCGGTGTCCTGTCTCTGCAAACCTAAATCGTTCCGTACTTGTCAACAAGGGAACGTGCAAGGACCCACTCCACGGGCGGGGGGCCCACTCTCGTGATGTTAATGCAGAGATAAACAGCTTCTACAAACCTCCCACCGTCAAGCCCCATGTTCCAACCATGCACCTTGATGAGATCACGAAGCAATAAGTTCTCAAGAAGGGGAAAGCTCCTGGCATGGACAACATCCATACAGAATCCTTGAAGAATATGGCACCCGAAGCTGTGCGATGGCTCCAAACTCTTCCTTCTACTTGCATGGGAACGTCAAAGATTCCCTCAAGATGGAAGCCTTCGGAGGTCATGACGATCCTGGGCCCGGGGGGCCAGCAGGTGAGCCCAGGGGTTGCAGACCCATCTCGCTACTGTACGATTGTAAGATGCTTGGGGCGACTGTGATCGGCGGGATCGGTGAGGCGGGCGAGGCGGTTTGCACCGCACCCGGGTGGATTTCGAAGGGTGGTCGGCAACTGATCAGATGGCGAGGCTGGTTGATGGCGTCGAGACGGCCTTCGGGGGATGCGGGGGTTTGGATCGGTTTCAGGGGCCTGACTGCTGTGTGCGATACGGTCTGGCACCGGGGTCTCTGCCTCGGGCTGCTAGGATCTTCCCTGATGTCAGGCTTGTCAAGTTCATTATGCTTATCATCCAGGACAGATCTTTAGTCTCGGAGACATCAGGTGGGCAAGCAGTAGAAAGCGCAAACTTCGGATGGTGTCCCACCCAGGGTTCTGTCTGGCACCCGGTCTCTTCGGCATCTACGTCTCAGATAGGCCAAAGGGAGATTGTTCGCTGTACTCCTACGAAGACGATACGACAATTGGAATAGCTGCTGATTGCTTGAGTCAGTGGGCAGTGTTGCAGAGGACCTAGTCGACTGGGGCCGGTTTTACACCGATGCACTTGAAACTCGGCAGGCCAGGAACGATCGGCTCTGTTTTCCACCTTGCAAATCGAAGCGCGAAAAGAGACTGGGGTCACTCTGGATGGATGAGGGGCTGTTCGCGTGCCCAACGCCGGGGCCTTGCGTCAAGGTTGGACCGTAGGCCCTGCTTTTCGATCAAACCGCGGGGGCGGTTCGCTGCCGGACGCAGTCTCGTGTAGGCCTCCTGAGAGGGCTCGCAGGACTGGGTGGGGTGCGTCCTGTGACACCTTGAATACATCACTATGCCTTGGGCCTGCTCAACCGCTGAATACGCTGCACCAGTATGGAGTCACAGCGTACATTCACACAAGATTGATGTGTTCTGAATGTTGCAATGAGACTGGTGGTGGTTGCCTTTTGGGGGACCGCCTTTGTGAGTCGCCTTCCGGTTTGTCTGGCGTGGCTCCTGCAGGCCTTGGGAGGAACCTCAGACGATCAAGCTCGCCAAGAATGTGATGAACCTGGTGGCCTAGTCCCACCACGGCGCCGTTGGGGATCAGATAGTTCACGGACGCGCTTTGCTGCCCATCCGTGACGTGCAGTCGCGGTTTGTCCCTGTCGATCATCCTGGATCATGAACAGATGGTCTGAGCAAATGGTCATCCTCTGGTTTGAAACCTAGGGCGGTTTGTGGACAGCCCTTCGGCTGGGCCCGGGGGCTGTCTTGTGCCTTGGTGGAAGGAAAGAGGGGTCGACCTCGGCAGACTCGGAGCTGGCGTTGGTCGTGCATAAGAAATTCCTTACAAGATAGGAGGTGGGCGCCTTCGCAAACTGCGATGTGGGAGGACGCAAACAATTAGCCACATCATGGATGGCTGTGAGGTCTCAAGTCCCCAGGGGGGAGTTCCGGGCCTGATCGGCCTGGATGATGGGACTGTCAGCTGGTTGAAGACGGATCTTCCACTGTGATTTTGGACTTGCACGAACGAACGAACGATACTCGATTCATCTGAATGTGACCCCGTACCATTCTTGCGGAAAAGGAAAATTCAATGAGGCGCAGGGAGGGACTTCTGTTAATCATGTTATTGTGAGGAATTGTTTAGGCCTGGAATACACTTATTGGCGTTTCCATACTGAATGAAACTTGGATTTAGTGGCACGTGAGTGAGTTATATGACACAGAGTGCTCCAGATAATCCGTTTTGGGATGTGCATTTGAATTCTTTCATTTTCCCTCTCAGACTTAATTGAATATTGGTCCAAAAATCCAGGAGGACGAAAGTATCAACGCGAATCGACTATAAAATGTCCGCAATGAAAATGATTTCTAACATTTTACTCGCATCGCAAATGACATGTTTTCTAAATACCAATACCCAACTGAGGTGGTTGTTCTTTTAAAACACAAATTTTAACCTTAACATTGTTTGTAAACGCCATTTGTGTTTTCTACCGCCCCTTCTTGAAAAAGTTACCAGGTTTTCTTTTAGTCAAAATTTAGACTATTTGGGAACAAAAATTCAATTTAATGATCCTTCTAAGTTGTATCATTCCTAACGTGTTTCCAAAACAAGCAGGGGTCAAGTTGACTCGTTCTATAACCCAAAAATTTTAAAATGTTTTCTAAACATAATTTGCTCGTATCGTGACCTCCATTATTATCCTCCTTTAGACAAACAAAGTTACCCCATGTTTATAGTCAAAATTTACAATTATTTGGAACCAGTCTTAAGAAACAAATACTCCATCATGAATAAAAACACACAAAGAAGGGCATGCACACAAGGGGTGAACGTAAAACAAACGATTCAATTTAAGGGGGAAATCATTCTAAGTAGAATCATTCTTAACGTGTTTCCACAAACAAAGCAAGGGTGAAGTTAATCGTTCTTTACAAACAAATAAACAAAACTCCCAACTAAAATGTTACAAACAAGGGTGAAGATTGGTCGTTCTTCTAAGATATCTCTTCTTAATATAACCGTTATGTAAACACAAACTGCAAATAGAGTTGAACAGGAATGTTTTTTTAAACATTGAGCATGTTTTCTTCTTACACAGCAATTAAGGGTGGAGTTGAATCTTTCTTTAATTTACTGGAATCGCCCAATTACCCGGTTTTTTCTTTTTAAACACAAAAAGTGAAGATGCGTCGTTCTTTAAAGATATCCTTTTAATATAACCATATGTAATCACAAACTGTAGATATGAACCATGTTTGAAAACAAAGGTGAAGATGGGCCGTTCTTCAGAGATCAAATTACAATGAATCCTTATAAATTGAACAGTCTTAACGTGTTTCCAACAAGCAAGGGTGAAGACCTTTAACCAGTAAATAAACTGTTTACAAGGGCAAAAGATGGGTCGTTCTGTAAGATAGCCTCTTAATATAAACCTTATGTAATCACACACTGTTATAGATATTGAACACGTTTGTAAACATGAGCTGTTTTTTAAACAAAAGTGAAGATGGTGGAAGTTGAAAATTCTTTAAAGATATCCTTTTAATATAAACCATTTATGTAATCAACACTGTATAGATATTGAACGTTTGGTAAACATTGAGCATGTTTGTAACAAAGGTGAAGATGGGTGAAGTTGAATCGTTTCTTTTTTAACCTGCAAATAAAAGTTTACAATGGTGAATATGGGTCGTTCTTTAAAGTAATCCTTCTTATATAAATCATATGTAAACACAAACGGCAAATATTAAACATGTTTTTAAAAATGAGCAGTTTCTAAACGCAGCAAAGGGTGAAGTGAATCGTTCTTGACCGCAATTAAACTGTTCTAAACATAATCATACTGACTGAATAAACGAACAAGGGTTGAAGGGAAACACAAAGATCAAATTTAATGATCTTCTAAGTTGAATCATTTTAACGTGTTCAATTATACTTTTAAGTTACATCATTCTTAACTGTAGAATATTTAGAACGTTCTTTAGAAAACAAATACTCAAACATGCTCCTTAAAAAAATCCATTATTATCCTTTAGAAAACAAAGATTTATTTTTCTTGTTCATTCTAAGTGCATATTTTTAAAGTGTGTCCAAAACAAGCAGGGTGAAGTTGAAGCTCTTTAACCCGCAAATGAAAATGTCTTCTGACATTCTTACCCGCATCGCAGTTGATATCGTTCTTCAACCGCAATTTAAATATTTCTAAACATACTTTACTTGCATCGCCAAACCGTCATTATTATCCTTCTTTAGAAAAAACAAAGATTCAATCTAATGGCCCTTCTAAGTTGTTTCCTAAAAAAACCTGGAGTTTCGCGCTGTTGCGGTATCCGACATTTTTAATTATCGCGCTTGTTCGCCGCTGCATCCATTCTTAATGTGTTCCAAAAACAAGCTCCTTAACTTGTTGTCTGAAAGTTGAGTCATTCTAAACGCAAACTTGAACCAATAAGGGTGAAGGATGGGTCTTCGTTAACGAATCCTTCTTATGTAAAACCAAGGTAATGATAAACTGTTAGATTTGAACATGTTTGGAAACATTGAGTATATTTTCTAAAAAAGGGTGAAGTTGGTAGGGTCGTTCTTCAAAGTCAATTAGCCAAAAGTTACTTAAAGACAATATCAGTGATTTTGAAAATATTTGAAATTTGCGAGAACAGAAGAAAATAACTTCTAAGTGAAGGATAAGTCTGTAGAATTCTCATAAGTTACCTTTTTTCCAGAGTAGAATTGACCAGAAAGGGAAGAAGAAAAGAAACCTGCAGTTGTTCCCAAGTTACGATTCCCCATTCAATTACGTGTGTAGAAGTGTCCGTATTGCGGACAGTAATGACTCAATTCTCCGATTCTCTCCTCTATTAGGTTGCTTCTGGTCTTTCATTTGCAGCGGTATGTTAGGACACTGTACTTGTTACGTACATGCAAAAATCTGATTTTTGATGATTTTTTCGATTTGCTGATTAGCAAATCACTGAGAGTGTCTTTCACTAGATGGGGTTTGGGAATGAAGGCCATTCTATCAAGATTCTATCAAAACTTATATACTTAAACGGCCCTCACCCTTTAACCCCCAAAGATGCAAGTCATGAAATATCATGATTTATCCCCACCAATACATCTAGATAGGGAATAAAAGACTACGGACAGCTATTGTGGAATACTCATATAATGTTACTAAACGAAACAAGATTCCTTATGCTTTATTGCGTACAGTAGGGATATTACCCTTTTGGTTCTTGAACGTTTAAAAACTGGCACAAGTGTTTTACCATTGAATCGAATGGATAATAATCTCCAAAGTCTAGTCCTAACTTTGTACCATGGGTAACAATCCGCGCTGTTGCCGCGTTCGCCGCTGTTGCCTGTAAAATCTGAAGCTTCGCGATGTCACCATATATACTGCTTTAAAGGTTCACTTTCACGCCGTGGACGCAGTCAACTTTTCATAAAGGTGGAAGTCGCACTGTCGACTTTTAAACAAAAGGTTGGGGGAAGGGGTCCAACCCCTTTTTAGTCCTTTGATCAATGACCCAGTGTGTAGAAACTACTAACATTCGTCGCTGTTGCCGCTGTCGGCCGCTTGTGCCTGCAAAAATGAAGCTTCGCACTGATGCCGCAAGTAACGGTCGGGGGACAAACCCCTTCCTTAGTCCTATAATAGAAATGAATCAACAACACTCATTCTCGCTGTTGCCGTTGTCGCCGCTGTGCCTGTAAAATGTGGAGCTTCATGCTGTCGCCGCTGCCCATTTTTTAAACAGGAGGAAGTGGGGGTCCAAACCCCATTCCTTTAGTCGTTTGAACAAAATGACCTTCAAGGGCTAGAACCACAATAATTAGCGCTGTTGCGCTGTTCGCCGCTTGTCGCCTGTAAAATGTGGAGCTTCGTGCTGTCACCGCTGCCCAATTTTTAACTGGAGGAAAAGTGTGGGGGTTCCAAAACACCCTTCCTTAGGTCTTTTATACAAAATTGACTCAATGGGGCTTTGAACCACAATCATTAGCGCTGTTGCCGCTGTTCGCCGCTGTTGCCTTGTAAAATCTGGAGATTTCGGCGCTGTCACCGCCTGCCCCAATTGTTAAACTGGAGGAAGTGTGTGTGTGTGGGGGGGGGGGGGGTCCGAACCCCCTTCTTAGTCTTTTGATACAAAATGACTCCTGGGCTAGAACAACAATCATTAGCGCTGTGCCGCTGTCGCCGATTGTGGCCTGTAAAATCTGGAGCTTCGCGCTGTCGTCGATGCCCAATTTTTAAACTGGGAGGAAGTGTGTGTGTGGGGGGGGGGGTCCAAAACCACCTTCATTCGTCTTTTGATACAAAATGGACTCAAATGGCTGTAGAACAACAATCATTGCGCTGTGCAGCTGTCGCCGCTGTTGCCTACAAAATTTGGAGGGGGCCCGGGAGCTTCGCGCTGTCGCCGCAACCATATGAACAAGTTACGCGAATGCTGTCTGACTAGCTTACACACACCATTTTAACACGGGGAAATCCATGCATCAATCGGAATGGTTACTGGAGCCATTTGACCTCATATTTGGCAAGGAAAATTACTATGCTCCTCCTCGCCGGTAAATGTAGCTCAAAGTCCAGCTTCCATTGGATCGTTAAATATTGCCTGGGATATGGAAATTTATGGCCTTTTCAATAAGAGAAACGGTAAATTTTCCAAATTAGTTCAGGATTTCAATGGGGTCAATGCAGTTCAAGTGCAAGTTTTGGGAATTGTTGCAGTAAATCTGTCATATTATTTGTGTTTGTTTTAGTTAAATGCTTTTTCAGTCATCGGCCCCTCTGGATAATTTATTATTTCGCCTCTTTCTATGATATATACACTAGGTCATGGGTTGAGAGGAACTTATGGCCATTTCAAAATATAATTAGAGTTGTTTCTTATCCCAGTCACACTCTCAGTCCAGGATTGACCTGGAAACCAGGCATCCAGCACTGTACTAGCGGGTGTGTATACAATGTTGGCATGATAGAAATACTTCAATGATGGTATTAGCTGGTATTTTTGGTATTGCATTTAGGGTCAGTAAAAACATTATATTATATCATTAATTATCTATAATAATTTATATTTAATCATTACATGAATAAACATAATGTATTTATTTATAGTTTATTTTAATTGTCTTAAGGCCTATATTTACACGGGAAGTTAAGATCCCCAGAACAGATGTGCTTATGTTTTATGGACGTATAAACTATTCTGAAACTCCACATACAAAAATGTACAGGCCTAAACATGATTTTTAAAAAATCTAGAGAAACATTATGTATTTATGTATAATTATTTTTAAAAGATTATGTCAAAGCTGTGTTTGCTGAATTGTTTAACATAGGTCTAATTAGGAATAATATTTTAAGAAGTTGAGTTTGTTTTTCAAGTTTTTTTACACTAAAATATTTTTTACTTTTTACTATTGACATTTCTTTATTAAACAAAGTACCTGTATAAATTTACTTTAATACAATATTCACTTTTGAAAAATACCAATCCCAGTTGTTGTGCTTAATTGAAAGTTAAATTTAATCCCAAATTGATAAATATGTAATATGTACACTAATGCCACAAATTCCTCATTTATTATATAAAATAAAGACAATTCAATTATTTGTATAACTTGAAAGAATGGTTGCAGTCTTTTTTCTTGAGATAGATGATTGCATATTAGTCGCGCCATTACAGCAACCCCTGTATCTTCAATGGAAGAAGCCCCAAAACTTCACTGTGAGCGTGGTAGAGGTCATCCACTGACTGGCTAAGTGTGCACTATTTTCTGCGTGTTATAGACTGAAACTAGTTCATATGAACTTTTTTAAAAGGTCAAATTTCGCGCTGTCGCCGTTGCCAACTTTTTCATAAAGGTTGAACTTCGCGCTCTCGTCGCTGCCCAATTTCTAACCATGGTAGAGGTGGGGGTCCAAACCCTTCCTAGTCCTCCGATAAAAAATGAACAATGGACACAGAACAAAAATTCATCACGCGTCACGCTGTTGCCGCTGTCGCCGCTGTTGCCTGTAAAATCGGGAGCTTCGCGCTGTCGCCGCTGTCCAATTTTTAAAGAGAAGGAAGGTGGGGTCCAAACCCCCCTTCCTTAGCCTTTTGATACAAATGACTCAATGGACTAGAACAAAATCGTGCGCTGTTGCGCTGTCGCCGCTGTTGCCTACAAAATCGGGAGCTTCGCGCTGTCGCCGCATCCGACTTTTTTAAAGGGTCCAATTTCGCGCTGTCGCCGTTGCCAACTTTTTCATAAAGGTTGAACTTCGCGCTGTCGCCGCTGCCCAATTCTTAAACAAGGTAGAAGTGGGGGTCCAAACCCTCTTCTTTTTAGTCCAATGATACAAAATGGCTCAACGGGCTATAACAGCTCGACACGATCACAATGGGGAAAATCTTCAATGTGTTCATTTGGAACTCACCAAAGGGCGATACTTCATAAGTTGTAAAGAAATACTTATTCATGCTAAAAGGTTGCAATATAAAAAATCTATCCAGTGTAATTAATTAATTCAGTTGCAATGTTTTCGATGAGTAGGCCTTAACTGTCAGACGTAGAAGTTTGCGGCAGTAGGCCTAATTAGGTTTACCGCCACCGTCGAAACACTCGCGATAAAACACCTAATTTCAACAGCCATGTATGTCATGCACTAACTGCAACTCGCGCATGTGGGCTGCGCGCTATGATGTGATTGGCAATTTATTCTCGTATTGAAGTGCGTATTTGCACAGTTTTGGCAATCGATGACCCTCCTAGGGTTTTAGTGTGCCCGCTCCCTATATTTATTTAGTCAATTATGCAGGGCGGACCCCTCTCAATCAACAATTGCTTTCGTCGTCGTGCGAGTGTCTTATATAGTGTATCATTTTGTTTATTATTGGTTAGGTTCGACCACGCAATTTGCCTGGACTTTGTAGGATGATGACACGGGATGTAGAAGAAGGTATATGATTTGATCAATACGCAATATATTTGGTCTGACAAAAATGTTTCAAACATCGGATTTCTGAAGTGATTTTCGATAGATCTTGTAGCAGAGAAAGTGTTTTTTGAAGTAAGGAATAAAAATCTGCGTAAGTTGTGTGAGCTCCGAGTGTTAACTATTTCGCGAGATGGTTTCTACCAGTTCAAGTGGCTAGATTATTCCTGTTCTTGGCTTCCTTACTTGGTGCAGGGTGTAATTTTTAATTATTGAAATGGCTGAGCAATCTAGGCATACTTTTTAGGTTTGACTTCTTCTACTGTTGTAATATATTATATATAACCTGTTATATACTATAAGGGAATATAGGGATCTTTTGTACTGGAGAATACTATGATGTATTTGAATAAAAAAAAGAAAGACATCTTTGCTTTGGGTTGGCTCCGTTACGACCCCTGAAAGCTAATGGAAAAATCGCAACATCTTACGTCATAGCTCTTTTGCGAGATCTCATCAAATCCATATCCCATATACCTTGACGGTGCTCTTCTTCCCAGCAGCATCTCTTGGTGTATTCCTTTCGCATCGAAAGGAACGGACGTGTAAATCTTGATCTCCGTGATTCATTCACCCGTGACATTTTTTCCTGCATAAACGCCATTGGTACTTTACAGATTCTTGTGGACATTGGAATTTTACCCATTTTTCTCTTTGTGGATTTACCCGTTTATTTCACTTTTGAATTGCTACCCGGGTCTATATCATGCCGCTGCAACTACGTGCCAATAAACTGTAAGACAAAAAAGACGGTGTTAATATTCCGACAGAGTGATTTAATGGCTATGTAAGACGTGATGCTGTACGACCATAAACCCGCGACGGACTGACAACCACAGATGGATTCGCCGAGTAAACTGGACTTCCTATCACCATCGCGTTTGTTTTCACGAGCAACCAGCTAAGAAAGCGGACTGTATCGCGACATGTTCGGTCGCACCGACCAGGGAAATTTACAGAGGGGTTCACTTTGTTGCTAGATACTAACCATGACATATGTACCGTTTTACAGGAAGCAAGCTACATGGTTTTTGTCCGCCGTGCATAATACCTTCGCGAACATCGCTGAGATGAAGACCACAATCCAGAACCTAACGACCAAATCAGTGAGCAAAAGAAGAGTATAGACAGCATGAAAGAGGACAATTCCGGAAACAACAACTCTAAATAGTGCACTTGCACGTAATGACCGGACCCTCTTCAGTTCTCGGGATAATCTTTCTCGAGACTGAACTCGCGGAAGCCAAACGTAACGAACGTGCACAGCAACCCGCTCCCACTGTGCTACAGATTCGCCAGCAGACCTACCCGCGGACGCTTCACCTCGGGCAACCCCACCGTCACCTCCGGCCACAACCCAACGCGGAACCCTTCTCATCGGTGATTCCATGATTAGAGATTTTAGTGCGAAAGGCCTAAAGGACCACTACAGTCGACTGTCTCAGGGGAGGCTCGAATTGATGAAAATCGCGAAAAAGCTGTCGGAAACAGAGGTAGGGGCTTTTGAGACCCTCGTCCGTGATGCTGGCACGAACAACTGTCCCACAGACGCGGATGTAAAAACCGGAACAAACACTTTGAGAACTTAATTACGGACCTGAACACTCCGCCACCTAAACCGTCAATGCTGTCGCCTCTATATTACCCCGAGCAGACACACGTGACGCATCAGAAACTCGTAGAATAGTAAATCACGACTCCGCGGCATCGCCGAAAGATCGGGCTGCATCTTCGTCGACAATGACTCGAACTTTAAGTTGAAAAACGATCAACCCGATCCCTCGTCCCTGGATTCGCGTAAAGCTTCACCTATCAAGGAATGGTACAGTCGACTTCTAAGGACATTCATACACACCATAAATAGTTGCGGACAAGAAGGAACAAGGACGACAATAAAGAATCGCCACAAATCCCCGCCGCAGGAGCGATACGACCAGTACCTACCATACCCGCAGCCGCAACCTTAGAACACCGCGGCAATGCCTCAGCAGGACACCGCTTCGATGGTCGAATGCCCCGTGCGGATCATAACTCCGCACAGGGTTTATGCCCTACGGCGGCTGTTTTTTTCTGCGGAGTCTTCCACGCACATCTCTCTTGCAGGTTTGGGTCGCCGGTGGAATGTTTTCAATGCGGAGAGGAAGGACATTTATCCTCCTTCTGTAAGAACTGAGAAACTGGCCAAGCTCAGAGTGCCGACGGGGGAACCCCAATTGGCAACCTGACACTTGTTTTTGAACACTTTAACTGTTTTAATGTTCTAACTGACGAACTTTGTTGCAATGAAACTGTTTTATATTTCTGATAGATCTGATTCTGATGTTTCTAAGGTAAAATTGGGTAATTCTACACCCACGTTAATATTAACGGAAATAAGAGTTCGTAATGTTAGTATTTCTATGCTTTAATAATTCTAAAATGCCCAAACTAAACCATCCGTGAACAAGAGACAACACGTAAAGCAAACATGCAGTATTCTTTCAATACTATGAGAGGTTGTAGAAGTAAAAAAAAATAAAATCAGTAAAAACTATGCCATAAGAAAAATCTTAAAAATTTTAGGTCTTGCCGAAACCTTCTTAAAGATTACGAGTCCCTTCTTTATATGAAAGGTTCAATTGGTTTGGTAGAAAATCGTGTAAAGGGGGTCAAAGGTGGCGGCGTGGTGTTGGGTATCCTTAGTTAAAAATGATTTTACTGTTATTGTTGATAATTACAAAAATTCTAAACATGACCATTTTGAAAGACTTTTTCTTAAAAATCGCCGCCTAGATAAAAAAGATTTCCATTGTGCAGTGGCATATTTCCCAGTTGAAGGTACAGATCCCGCTCTTACTGAGGATTTCATAATCAAATTCATCGTCTGAAGTTCTGCAAATTAACGACTCTGGAGAGCACGCTAAATTATCATTATGGGTGAATTTTTAATGTAAAATTGGCCACTATATTCACAATGGCGAACTTTATTATCAACACAAATGGCCAGAACTGTTGAATTTTTCGAGGATATTGATAACTATTCTAAATTGTACGGACCTTTGCACAGGGCGCCTTACATGGTTCAGGAATGAGTCTAAATGCAATTCTTGATGTATTTTTCTTGTTTCTGATACGTTTTTAATATGGTAAATGATATGATTGTTGACTAAGACAGGATCTACAATATGGGCAGTGATCATAATTTCCTCTTTTTTGAATCATTAAGGTTAGATATTGTCGACATTGTTAATGTGTTGTAACCTTATTAATGATATAATATACAAATGTTCAAGTATGTTAAGGTTTTGGCGACGTTGACACTGACATGTTAATCTGGATGAAGTCGAAACAGGGTTGTGGCCTTCTCTCCAATTTTATTCTGTCATTTATATTAATAACTTGCTAGGATGATTAGTCAAACAAAATGTGGGGCCCACATTGTGATACACAGATCGGTGTCTTTTTTGGGCAGATGATGTTGTGCTTCTTGGTGAAAACGAACAGGACTTAATTAGACTTTAAATATTGCAAGTGAATTCTCTGAAGAGTTTTAAACTCATTTCCAATTATAATAAATCTAATGTGCTGTTAATCGGTAAAAGAATTATAACACAAAAGATGGAATCCTGGTAAACACTTTATTAAAGAAACAAATGCATACAAATACTTAGGGGTCCAATTTGGTAGGAATTTATCTGACTATGTTCACGTCGATGAAGTTATTCGTAAAGGCAATCGCTTATTGCATATATAAATCCATTCTAATACAGCAAGATGATTACAACCGTGTATATTAGGGATCTGTTTGGAAACTGGGCACTTCCACCATTACTTATGGTTGTTCAATCTGGGTTCCGAGTACTTTCTACTCAAAAAGATTGAAGGCCTACCGCTTCCGATGGCTAGTACAATTCTTAGGACAAACCGTAACACTGCCAAAGAAGCTTTATATGGTGAATTGGGGTGGGATTCAATGTCCACAATTCAGGTTTAACCAAGAATTAAGTATTTTGATCGCCTGCTGAATCTGGATATGATAGGTTTCAAAATTAGTCTCATTTGATGCGGCTGTTTTCCACCATGAGAAAAGGGTGAAACTCCCAAGTGGACTTTGTTGACGCTATTTGCGTGATTTCTCTATGTCCTCTTGGTTTTTAACCTATTTTTCGATAACAAACCACTAACGCTAATTGGGTCAACTCTTTCCTCAAAATTCACAAAGATCTTAAAAACCAAGTTTGGTACGAAGGGGCACTGACAAAAAATACATTCAAAATCCTACCGCAAGTTAAAGTCCCCTGTTTTTTAAACTTATCTTCTTGATGCTACCAACTTCCAGGGTAGTTCATTAAGTTTAAAGGTCCACGAACACCTTTACCATGAGCAAATAATGTTAATCATGGTCAACGGACAATACTGGCTTATGTAAGTTATGCAACTATGATCTTGAGACCACTGAGCCATTTCATTTTTTCGTGTACCCCTTAATAATATTAGACATGAGGAGTACATTAATCTGGAAAACGAACTCCAAGCACATGACTATATGGGATTTTGGATTGGTTTTATATGGGTGACATGAGTCAAACATTTCCTCATGTTAGAAATCTTTCACCATTGACATTACCCTCCGGTTTTGGTCTTTGATAAAATTTGTAAACAATATATACACCGTGCTTGGAAACATAGGACTACATAATCAATTCGGCATGATTTTACTCGTTAATTTCAGCAGTTATGTGGTTAAGTGTTCGTGGTTGTCTAGTTTTATTTTAATTTTGTTGTTTTATATTTATAATCTCTATGTATTTTGTTGTAACTGGACGCCTCCATTGGATAGATGTTTGCCACTGCTTCAAAAGTGAGTTCCAAATAAACTACTACTACTACTACTACTACTACACATTATGTCACATTGTCCAATAATGCTGGTATAGTTTAAAGCTTGTACTTCAATATCTGTACATGATGCAGTCTTAAAATCCCTCAGCTACTGCGTTATGGGATATGGTGAATGACAAACACATGATCTAATCTCCAAGCTTGCCACCAATTTGTGCCACGTGTGAAAGATCGAGTAATCTACTAACTCCCTAATACTTGTCTTAACTATCCCAATAACATGGTAACAGTGGGTGACAAAACGATGTGTACACGCAAGCTGATAATTATCTACTGTGTTGTGGGATTTTGGGGAATTAACATTAAATCCTTTTCATCTCCAATATATGGGCCCTTAAAGCACCAAAGGGCTTCCGTGCTATGTTGTTTATTATGCAAATTCCAGATCTAATTGCCAATGTTTAAGCCTATGTGCTAACTAATAGAAAAAACTAAATATATTGCCTTTGCTGTGTACAAAGTCGTTTTAATACCAGAAAATGGTGTAATGAGACAAAATTAGCCCAATTTGATATCTTAAAAACATGACATGAGCTTATTTGTTAAGTATTGGATACCATGTAACGTGTATGATTGAAAATTGAGAGTCTGAGAATTACCAAGCTATACTGATTATTTTTGTCATTTGAGATATGGGCCTTTTAATTTCACAAAACAGTTGTTTTGAGTACTGTACAAATTGCGTAATATCATTCCCCACCCATATTTCATACTTTCTTCACTATGACGTAAGTGACTTCAGATGGCGAATATTGGTCCCCAATTTGATACCAATAGCAACTAGTAACTCTAAGCTTATATCGCAGTGGTACATAATTTATAGGAATAGATGGCCAGGAAAATAGGGGGGGGATGTGCCAGTTCGGGACTTTGCGAGGGTTGGGCGCGCGCGTACGAGTATACTGGTCGAATTTGGGTTATTTGGGTCGTATGGGGTATCTGTTTGGTGTGTGAAATGATGTTAAATAGAATGTGAATTTGAATACTTTACGTGTGTATATTTTGGTTTAATTGTAGTCATTCTATTGTTTTTACTAATAGTTAATTTTACTTATTTTAAAAAGAAAATTTTATTATTTTTTTTATTTTTTTTATTTTTTTTAGTTTTTCCTGTTTTTTTTAAACCTGAATAAAATAATGATAATAAAAGTATGTAATTTGATCCAGGTTTATTCATAATGTTTATTTTTTAAATCATTTTTTATTTGTAATATTGTAATTTGTCCACTACTGCATTATTTACCTAATTATTTATCATATTGTTTTTTGCTGTATTCTATGACGAACAAATACAGATTAATTATTGATAATTCATTCCCATGTAAAAACTAATGGGGAAAGACCGGGTCCGGAAAAGGGCACTACAAAATTTCTAAAAATATCCAGCACCCATTAATTTTATTGTTCTATATAATTAATTTGGTCCTATTTTTAAAGGCACTATCATTGATTGCTAATCAGAAAATCGAAAAAAAATCATCAACAATCTGGTAATTTCCTGTGTCTGTGACAGTTTCAGGGTCAACATACCCTGCAAGGGAATAAACCGAAGCAAGTCGTGTATAAGCCAAATTTGTATTTTAGTCCCCATTACCGTCCGTACGCGCACGGACACGTATACACAACCTCTTGAGTGGAGATTCTTATCTTTGACCCTGCTTTTTCTTCATTTTCTGTCATTGTTCATTGGAAAAGATAATTTTGAGAACATAACCGTATACTTAATCTTTCACTTTTACGGCAATTCCTGCGACTTTTAGCTATTTGAGTCCTTCGGGTTTATCCCGATAGTGCCCTTTAAAGTCTATCAGCTACCCAGTTTTCATACCGTTTCGTTGCACCCCTGCGGACCCAGGTTTTTTGGACCATTTTTGAAGCTGTAACCAGTGATTTTCGAAATATCTGCTTGTTTCCAAGATAAAAGTGTCCCAAAGTGGTGGAAACGCACTTTTTTTACCATTTCATAGACTTTTTCATGAAAATCGCCCAAATTCAGTTTTTTAACATAAAATCGTCAATTTACAACACAGAAATATGATTTGGTGTCAATGAAATCAAAATTTTCCCATCAAATAAATATGTACAACAGAATATGTTCATGTCTGTATTTTTCTTAATTTTATGACCAAAATGTCAATTTTGGTCCAGAAAAGCTCATTTTTTGACAGTTAGGCAAACTTTTTACATGTTTATTTTATTATAATTTCGTCACATTCAAATGCTGACATAGATTTTATGACGTCATATTGCAGCTCGACCAGTAAATTTGTAATCCGCTTGTGCCTGGGCACAAAAAATGTCAAAAGTAGTGTAAAAAAACTTGTTTTAGACCATTTCAGAGATTTTTTTCAAAGAAAATACCCCCAACATCATTTTATTGAGCATAAAACAAGTATTTCTCAACATAGAACTTTGATTCTGGTGTCAAATGACAGCAAATTACAATGGATACCAAATATGTGACTAACATGGCCAATTTTTAGAAATTTTGGTGTTTTGGCCAAAATGTCAAATTTTGTCCAAAAAAACATTTTTTTACATTTTAGGGGAATTTTGGCATTATTATTCTATTTCTAAGGTCGCACATTCAAATGTTAACACCCGTTTTTTTGATGATCATATTAAAGCTCTGACACAGTCAATTTGAATCTGCTTGCGCCTGGGCAGCAAAAGATGTCCAAAAGTAGTGTAAAATCAACTTTTTGCCATTTATGGATTTTTTCAAAGAAAATCTACCCCCAAAATCAATTTTTGAGTATAAAACCGT
This sequence comes from Ophioderma brevispina, assembly GCA_023653785.1. NCBI lineage: Eukaryota > Metazoa > Echinodermata > Ophiuroidea > Amphilepidida > Ophiodermatidae > Ophioderma > Ophioderma brevispina. The sequence continues at coordinate 47,651 of JAMKCH010009071.1, forward strand.
ATTTTTCAACATAGAGACTTGATTCTGGTATCAAATGAAAGCCATTACATGCCTAAACCAAATGTGTGCTAAACATGTGCCGATTTGTTTACAAATTTTGAGTTTGTTGGCCACAACTGTCAAAATTTTGCCCAAAAAACACCATTTTTGACATGTTTAGGGCAAATTTTTGTATGATTATTGGTTTTCTATGTCGCACATTCAAATGTTTAACTACAGATTTTTTTTGATGTTTATATTAAAGGCTCTGACACAGTAAATTTGGAATCTGCTTGCGCTGGCACAGAAAATGTCAAAATAGTGTAAAATAAACTTTTTTGCCATTTTATGGCTATTTCAAAGAAAATTACCAAAAAATCAATTTTTAGAGCATAACAAGCATTTCTCAACAAAGAAACACGATTCTGGTGTCAAATTGAAGGAAAATTAAAAAAAAACGCGTGTTTTTTTGTTTTTGATGATTTTAACTTTTGGTGTTTTTGGTCTAAAATAACAAAATTATACCCAAGTGGTTTTTTCAATCATTCTTTATTAACATCATAAAAATACATCAAAATTTTAATCAAGAATATACAAATAACTCCATGACACGCTAAAGCCTCATTAGTCAGCTATCAGCAGGCAAAGGGCCAATTAATTGGCAAGCCAGGACACATAAAAATACAGATTCCTAAAACTATACAACCATTATATAAACCCACCAATCAAGGTCTGAGAGACGACAGAGAAAAAAACCAACCTCAATTTTAAGAAAGGAGCCGTGTCACACTGATGTCATTGCCCGCGTTCCAGATAGTATAGCTACTTATGAGGCGATCTTACTAATCTCCTGAACTAGCACCTTAGAAACTTGACCCCGCAAATTTGAAAGCACAACTTAGTCCTCTCCACATTCTCAATTCTCATTCATCCCTGGATGCCAATTTCAAACAATTTTTGGAGAATGTCAAGACTGTCCGATTTTGATATTACAATATTTACGCCCATGGGTGGTTTGGATGTTTCGTTTTCTAGAGGCACCGTAAGCTCTATATTGTGAAAGGACTTGCTTGCTTGCAATGATGATAAGATCGGGTTTTTGAGGCAGTAGGCAGGATATTTGATGGAAAGAGTTCCACCAGTTATTGTGTATACTGGAAGAGCAGCATAAATACTGCAATTGTCTTTGACAGCATTAGACAAAGCATTGGTGATCTGCATGAGAATGCTATTGTGCCACCAAGTATACCTGCCTTGTTGGAGATCCCTGAACAGTTATTCAAAACCTGAAGGAGAGTTTTGAGTAATTTTGACATTAGCTGCATTTTGACATTACTCTTTTGCCCAAGTGCGAAGGTTGGTAAAGCGTGGGCAGGATTTAACTGCAAAACTCTTCAAAACCTCTTTTGGTAAATTAGTATCAGACTTCCCAGTAAGGTCACTCTTCTCGGCAGCAAATGCCCTGTGCAACAAGCGGTTGGATGTAATTTCGCCACTCCTTTTGTATTTCACACATAAGTTCTGTTTTAATGTTTTCTTAAACCAATTTCCCACGTATTTTCAACTTGCTCTTTGAGTCATTGATCATGGTTGGCGTTGGCATTCCATCCTTCCTCCCCCAAGACTTCATTTTTTTCTTCCAATTGGACTCACAAGTGATCTTACATGGGAGAGCGTTGATTTACTCTTTCATCGTCCTGTTTTTTTTGTTGGTTTTTTTGTTTCACGAAATACATCTAGCAAGTTGGGTTTTTTTTGACATTTTACACGATTATTGTTTTCTAATTTTGCAGCGATTCAATTGCTGACAGTAGATTTTTGACATCATATTGAAGCCCTGACGCAGTAAATTTGGAATCGCTTGTGCCGCTGGGCCAAAACTTGTACAAAGCAGTGCACCAAACAAATTCAATTTTAAGAGCAGAAAACAAGCATTTCTTAACATAAACACATTACTCCGGTGTCAAATGAAAGCAGACTGCACTGCTAAACCAAATATAAATCTAGCTGTGCCTATTCTTCTTTAGCTTTGATTTTTTGGCCAAAATGTTGTCCAAATTGTCAATTTTTTTGACATTGTTTAGGGAAACAAGATTATTATTTTATTTTCGAATTTGTGCATTCCAAATCATCCGATTTTAAGATTATCATATTAAAGCTCTGTCCAACAAGAAATTTGAAACCATTTTTGTTAGCCCAAAAGATGCCCAAAAGTAGGGTAAAGACATTTTCTTTTTCCCCCATTTCATAGATTTTTGAACACAGTATTTCCCAACAGAGAAACAGTATTTCACAACATAAGAAACATGGTTGGGGCTTGAAACGATTGTTAGGTGAAGAATGTTTCCAACTGAATTTTTAAAGAATTTGTATATAATTGGAAGTGAATTTGGGCCAAATTAATTGGGTTTTGGTCTCGAGCCTGAAGAACTGGCAAAATTTCAAAAGTTTTAGCAAAGAACTGGCAAAATTTCCCAAAATGTTAACCATGAGCTAACATTTGTGATTTTGTGGTACCGTAGGGGTCTAAGAACTGAAGCACACTTAAATCGGGATCTAATGAACTGCAGAGGCCGCCCAAATGAGGGGGGTGGTCTTGGCTGCTGCACATCCCATACCGGGGAAGGCACTCAAAGACATTTTTTCCTGGTGCCTTGAACGAGTCTCGCAGCCTCCTTTTTAAGATGGGTTTTAGTATTTGTGACGTTACATATTGTTTTATATATGGATTGTGCAAGTTTTACATGCGCATATTCCCTAGTTACACCTGATTCCGGTATTGCACACAAACATGGAACCTTTGAAGTACTAAAATTAAACTTTCTCGGCACAATCCAATTTCCTATATAGTGGATAAGCTTAACCCTCGTCTTACCAAGCCTTTTTTGTAACACGGTTTACCAAGGGGGGGGGGGGGGGGGGGTGGGGGGGGGTGGGGGGTGGTTACCACCCCCCCCCCTCGAGAATTTGTTATAAAGCACCCGATGCTTATGATTTTGATACCAAGGATAGCTATTTTTTTTTTTTTTTTGTGGTCTAACTCTTTCCATGATACCCAAAATAAGTACCCAACATACCTAGTATGGGTCACAATGACGTCTCAAGTCCGCAAGTCGGCAAAATTGGCATTTTACACCGAAAATAGGCGGAAAATCCATGTTGCGCAAAAATTTCATGCGGTTTTCAGCTCTAAATGATGGCATTTGGCTAGTTTTCCATAAAATGGGCTGATTTTGCAAAGAATTGCAGAATTCAGGGGGCGTGCGCGGCGCCGGTTCGCCCCATCCTGGATCCGCCGCCCTGCGTTAACACCCCCCGAGGGTTAACATGCCGTCTTACCAGGGGGGTGGTACCACCCCCCAGTGAACTTCGCTCTGGTGCGCTAAAATGCTAAAAAACTTTCGTAAAAAGTTCTAGGTAATCGTTCTATCTTCCTTTACAGTCATTTCAGCGAAAAATGTGAAGGTAGCAACTTAACCGGGGTTAGGGTTGCCGTCCAAGTCGAAGGGTAGGGGGGTGGTTTGCTACCCAAGGATATTTTTATGGTGCTATTTTTGAAAAGATTATGCACGTATGGCTCTAAAAAACTCTATTTTTAGCTATTTTGGACCAGTTACAGCTTTCAGCCCCCCCGGTATGTTTGACGTTTCCAAAATCCTGGATCCGCCCTGGTAACCACCCCCCCCCCCACCACTTGGTAAGACGAGGGGTAACTGGCCGTATTTGTCAAGGAAATCTACAATTTTTATGCATTGTTTACTAATAAAAAAGTCGGGGATCCGCCATTTCATAGTAAACAAAACGGTCGTAAATGGTATCGCAAGAACACTTTAAAAGCTTTAGTTCTGTGTTGACTCAACACTAGCAATTTAGACTAAAACTGGGCATTTGGAGTTTGGAAAAAGTGACTGATCGTGGTAGTGTCAGTAGTTCAAGTAGTCAGTTTTGCCTCTATCTACAGATTACATTGAAATGAGCAGAATTCATCGAAGCAAACATGTCCTGAAGGAACAACTGATGGATCTTATTGAGTGAGACGAACACGACCTGCAAATTTCTGCATTAAAAATGTTATAAGATCCCAATGGCTAGGAGAAAAATATGCA